>LBNU01013593.1:38972-91064 GCA_014162995.1 Artemisia annua
TACTCCTGCAAGGAGAGGTGAGGAAGTGCTATAATATAGGAGCTGAGAGTGGTTCAGAAACATCTAGAAACGAGTATCCTCCCATGGAATATGCCCTTTAAGATCCTCTGACATTTTTGCACCAATCACAGCTCTTGATCCAGCTCTGTGACCACGTCTCCAATCCATTCGCTGCCACGTGACCAATTCTCGTTGTTCAGGGTTATCGCGTCAGGGTACTGGGAATTTGTTTAAATTACCCTTAATAGAGGTAATTTGTGAAAGGGTGATTTAGGGTCATAGGACTGGGAAAGGGTAAAATTTGGGGGAAAAATGAGCGCCGTATCGGGGGTTTTTGTTTTATTTATATTTATTTTGAGGTTTGTGGACCGGATATTGGGTAAGTGGGTAACAGGCCGGGTTTGAGGGGTTTATGTGGAAATGGGCCTAGTAAGTAAATAAGGGAAGGATTGGGCGCTTAAGGATTTGGGTTTGGGTTTTAGAAATAAGGTTAAAGAGTTGGCAGCTTTAATAAATTCACAAGGACCATTTTTGTAATTTCAGATTCTTCAGGGACCAATTCCTTGTAAATTTATTTCAAGGCTAAAGTTGACAAACTTTGTGATTTTCAAGGACCTTGTTGCGTATTAAGCTCAAATATGAAATGCTCCTCGCTCCGCTTTTGACACTCTTCCAAATCCCCGTGCTCGTTTTTGCCGGTTTTTGACTCGGTTTTTGTCCATTTCACGTATATCCGTACCTGCACATGTAAAAACACAAAAACAACAAATCTTTTGGCATTTTGTTCCGGGTTTTGTCTTTCTAGTACGTTTTCTAAAGGTCAAAGAGATGTGTAAATTAACACATATCAGGGGTCGAGTTTGGTAAGCGAGTGGCAGTGATATTTTGGTTGTTTTGATGTAATTTTTGAGAGTTGTTTGGTTGGTTTATGGCGTCGGCCAGCCTTGGAACCACCACACCGAACCACTTTGTGGTGGTGGGTGGTAAATGTGTTGGTTAATTATTGTTTGTTCACTTGGTTTGGTATATAATTAGATTAGATTAGTTTTGGTTAGCCGAAGTGGTGTTGCGAAATGTATTTGGTTTGGTTTTGTGGTATATAGGTTAGTTGACGGGTTTAGATTAGATTTGGTATATTTTGGGTTGAGGCGATATGGGATTGCTGAAGTGTTGTTTTTATTGTTGTCCGGGATACGGTTTTAGTCTCGGATGGTTTATTGTTATTATTATAAACCCCCTTTATTATATTATTATTAATTTTAAACCCGGTAAATATTAATACGGAATAATAACTACGAAACTAAAATATAAAATTGTAAAGTTAATTTAATTGGATGACGGACTTATATCCGCTTTGAATGACTTTATATTATGACTTGTGAGCTTGTATTGGACGTATTGGATTTGCGGCTATGGTTTATTTGGTACTTATGGACCCTTTGGGTACACGAGACGCGTAGGGTACGTTAGGCCCCTTAAAGAATCTTAACGTACCTGGAACCCGCAACTATACGAAATGGTGATAAAACCTAAACAATAATGGACGACGTGAATGGATATTCCAATCATATTAATAATCTACACTTATATTATTATTAACATTATTTATATTTAAAAGAGTCGATGGACTTGACAATGCTTTATAAACGGGCAGATTCATGCGAAATTTACTAAAAAAAAATATATTATTTTCTTACTATAATTTTACAAATATAATCTTATTATAATTTTGGGAAATGGGTAATACCGAGACTATTTGGAATTGTTTGTCTTTTCCTTCGTGTCTTTTATTTTTCTGTTCTTCCTTTCTTTTGACGAGTATTCTTCGAGTCCTTTCTTGTTTTTCTCATGTGTTTTTGGAGGTTCCGCCGACTTGATCTTTTCTATAGTCTTCCACACGAAGACTGCTTTTGGAAAATGATTTCTTTTAAACGCCATCAGTCTTTTCTAAAACTTATTCTCCAACGCATTTACTCATTAAAGTATCTCGAGTACTATTGCTCGAGGTTATGATATTTAATATGATTAGTTGTGCTCGCGGATTGCTTACTGTGAGGCGCCTCTTCTGTTTGGGTTGGTTGAACTTATTATCGCTCGTTACCTGCTGTTGATTAAGGTGTGAATCTCATAAGCCCACTTTTTATCTTTTAAATGTTTAATAAACCATGGGTGCAGATACAATGCTTTAAATGTTTTCTGAGCACGAAAGTATTTTTGTATGCTTTCCTGATTTGGTATGCTTTCCTGACGATGTGCTAAGTAGCTCTGCTTGCCCTATGCACCCCGCCTCCCAAAAGATCATGAACCATTAATCACTTGCGAGTGAACGCGAATATAGGGATTAGCGCTACTAGGAATTGACCTCCCCACTCCTTTTGCTAGATAGGCAAAATTGTGGTGTACTAATATTCGATTTGTCGAGTAAATGGCAAAGTGCTCGACCTTGAGGGCATTGTTATATTATGAAATTCCCGCGGTTTATATTGTATTCATGATTGTGGTCTAACGTTCTTGCGTGTCATGAGCTTAGCATCCATCACAATGTTATATGCCAGGGATGCCTCACTATACATCTGGCTTGTTATCTTGATTACCGTATATCAGCATATGTTGCTCATATCTTATGATTAAACTTGGTGCCTCAACTTTATATTTTAAACCTATGGATTACACTCAACCTTTGGTGTTGACTTCTTTTAAGCAGGTATTTTCAGGTAATGATGTTATAAGCTTGGCATGGTGGATATATGGGCGTGGAAGGAGTTGGCATTGGCTGGAGTGGTACTTCTGCTCACGGCAGCTTAACTCACTTTACCTACCCTATTTTTACCACCTGTCATTCGTCAACCTTTTGGTTCTTTTAAACATTTCCGGCTGCTTATACTTTGTTTAATTTTTCCGCTGCAAACTCTATTTATTTTTCGCTTGCAACTTTTATATAAAGAAGTAACTTGTACTCTAAATGGTTTATAAATCCGAATGATATGTTTTGGTCACATTTTAAACGTCTCGAGTTGTGGGTCGTTTACTATAATAATGTGCCTGGTTTCTATTTTCGTAATACCCCCAGCACTGTAGCTGCGCCATATTTGAGTTGGGGTGTTACATCAGTACTTACTACATAACAAGAGATTTTAGTTATTCAGTCGGACTACTCAGCAGGTGGAATGCGAAGAACCAAAGGAACATCACTTGAAAGCAGTAAAGCAAGTAATCGATAATAATTAAAGGAACAAGGAGCATGGGAATAATTTACAAGAAAGAAGGCGGCTGCAAGAATTAACAGGTTACACGCGGACAGTAGTTATGGAATCAAACTGCAATCAAGGAAAAAGGAACTACTGGCCATAGTAAATTTTTACTTTGGAGAGTCACGCCATTACTTGTGTACTCAGAAACCAACCGACAGTGGCGCTATCATCATGCTGAATCAGGAATTTATGGCGGCTTACTGCAGGCCGCCATGTCAAGCCTTATGGTTGAAAAGATTACTTAGTGAATTAACCTGGAAATGAAGAAAAGAAGATAACGCTGAAGGTAGACAACGTTTCAGCAATAGCACTTGTGAAGAACCCAGTTTTTCATGGAAGAAGTAAACACATCGACATTCGCTATCATTTCATTCGAGAATGCGTAGAGAATGGACACATCAATGTGGAACACGTCAGCGGGGAACTACAAAGAGCAAATATACTAACAAAGGCTCTACCAAGATTGAAGTTCACGACGATGCGACAAATGCTCGGAGTTCAAGATTTAGCAAGAAGCAACGATCAAGATTAAGGAGGAGAATGTGACCCGATAATCTTAATTCATTGCTTGTTATTACATTAGTTTAAACATGAAGGACCAAACATGTCATTTAGAAACTCCATAACCGAATGTTAGTTAAATCGGTTAGAAAAACATGAAGGGTTGCATCGGTTCACTTCATACCGATTCATACTCTATATATACATATGTATTTTGTAACGTTTAAAGGTTAATCAATATAGACATATTTTACTTATTCAATCATTCATACTTTGCAACTTAAACATATCGATCTAGTACAAGTTTGGGACAACAGTACAAACCTCCCACAGCTCATTGCAACTAGTATGCGCAGAAAGTTTAAAATCCGTTTATCCTTAACCCAAACCCTTGGTAATCCAAAACCTGTTTATCCTTAACCCAAACCTTGGTATCTAAAACATGTTTATTCTTAACCCAAACCCGTTTATTTTTATTTCCGGTCTTATTTCGTGTTTCGTGTGTTGTCGAGAAGTTTTCACCCATATAACAAAGTTTATTTGCATCATCTTGACTAGCATAATGAAGTAATAACAAATTAATGTTTTTGTAGTATAATTTTTCATAAATTAAAAAAAAAAAACTGGTTAGATACATTTGTTCAACTCGTCCCAACCTATGATGCATACATATATATTTTCTCTACTTTGATGTATATTAGTATGTAGTTGATCTTACATTGCTACAAGTCGTATCTATTTTCTTGTTGATGAATTGAATTTTGATATGTTTCTTGTAACATGATAAACCTTAGAGTTTGTCATTTAATCAAATTTAATAGACCAACAAGTGCTTAGCATGGTAATAAAAGAGACTTGTAATCATATATGATAGAACCAAATGACTTGTGTCCTAATGGTACCTTATGTTGTATGAGAAGCTCTCCAACCAATTGGTTGCAGGTTCAAGTTATTGGTTGAAGGTTCAAGTCCTGCTTAGCACATGTGAGATACATTTGTTCTATAAAAAATCATATATGATAGAAGCAAATAAACTAACTTTGACTAAGATCTCTCTTTACAAATATTTGCATGACTTGTATAAAAAGTAAAGATTCAATGATTCATAAAATACCTAAGTACTCCAGATCAAAGTTTAAATTTTATTTAACAAGCTAACAATTGATATAGAATGCAAAAGGCTATTCACAACGGAATCACATGGCCAAATATATATGTTGTGGTGTTTCGTGTTAAGAGTAAAAAGTGATTGAAGATAGTTATATGTGGTGAAGAAGGTAATTTTACGAATAGCAGCACAAGTATTGTCTACAAGTCCTACAAAATTTTTGATGATAGGTAACCTCAACTTATCTAATCTTTTGACATATATATCTTTCAAATGGTCGGAAAAAAATTCATGTATCTAATAGGTTATTAAAAATCAGCTCAAGTTATCAACAAGTAAATAAACATGCTTTTAGATTACCGCACCGAAAACAAGTTCCTCAACAAATAAAGGGCAAATTACCTGAAAATGTATTTAACTTACCACTTTTTACCATTGTATGTAGCCTTTTTTTTTCTTTTTCCCAACCTGTCAATGAACTTGCAAAATCCGTTCATTGCTTGTAGCGGTGACCTGTTTGACTTGCTGGGGTAGGTTAAACTAACGATCGTTAGGTTTATCATTGCAATATTAGTCCTTTAGACTAACGATCGTTTATAATGGCTACATACAATGACAAAAAGTAACAAGTTAGACGACTTTTATTATTTTTAAAATTTACGTTACACGTTTTTGCACACATTTTTATACACGTTTTTATACACCTTTTTATACACGTTTAAACACACGTTTTTATACGGAGTTTTATACACACATTTGTATACACGTTTTTATGCACGTTTTTAAAATATATCAATACATACATTTTTATACGTTTTCGTCTGTTTATTTTGCTTGTGTCCTAATGGTACCTTATGTTGTATGAGAAGCTCTCCAACCAATTGGTTGTAGGTTCAAGTTATTGGTTGAAGGTTCAAGTCCTGCTTAGCACATGTGAGATACATTTGTTCTATAAAAAATCATATATGATAGAAGCAAATAAACTAACTTTGACTAAGATCTCTCTTTACAAATATTTGCATGACTTGTATAAAAAGTAAAGATTCAATGATTCATAAAATACCTAAGTACTCCAGATCAAAGTTTAAATTTTATTTAACAAGCTAACAATTGATATAGAATGCACAAGGCTATTCACAACGGAATCACATGGCCAAATATATATGTTGTGGTGTTTCGTGTTAAGAGTAAAAAGTGATTGAAGATAGTTATATGTGGTGAAGAAGGTAATTTTACGAATAGCAGCACAAGTATTGTCTACAAGTCCTACAAAATTTTTGATGATAGGTAACCTCAACTTATCTAATCTTTTGACATATATATATCTTTCAAATGCATGGTCGGAAAAAAATTCATGTATCTAATAGGTTATTAAAAATCAGCTCAAGTTATCAACAAGTAAATAAACATGCTTTTAGATTACCGCACCGATAACAAGTTCCTCAACAAATAAAAACTACAATATATGCTTATGCAATTTTACGTTTTCATTTGTGTATTTAACTACAAAAAACTACAATAGATTTGTTATTACAAATATATTTTATTTGTACAGAATTTTTGTTTCCGGTTGCGTATACTCATGTGTTACTTTTTGTTGATGTTATTACTCGATCACACAAATGTTCTCGAACAACATAAGCTCATACGCTCATTTTGCATAGGAGCAAGTCGCTTAAGATAAGCTATTACAGACACTCGCTTATTATAGTAAAAGGTTTGTTGAAGTGCTATATGAGCTAAAAAAGCTTTTAACAATAATAATAATCGGTGGAGGACTAAAAGAAAAAGAATAGCAAAGAAAGAAACCTTGAATGCAAATAAAGCAAAACAAAAAGAGGGGGTTGGAGCAATTAATACGATGCACTATGACTTTGTATCCCGTCCGATTACCCGTACCCGTACCCGTATCCGTACTCGTATCCGTTTACCTGAATCTATACCCGCTTTATTGTTATTATAATTAACTAGAATATATATACATTATATACAATTTCTTCCATTATATTTTTTATATACATATCTCTATTACATAACATATTTTATTATGTACATGAATTATTTAAAAATGTTAAATTGTTTGATACGATATTCATTTTCTTTAACTTAAAAAAAAAATGAATATTTTAGGGTGTTTTCCTTTATCGTTTTGGACTAAGTTTGTAAATACGCAAAATACTTTCTCAAAAGTACCGAAATACGTAACCTACTAAAGATATTACTTATATCGCTAATAAACTTTCAAATTTTGCACAATATACGTAATATTGACCGGATTTTTACCTGTTTGACCGGTTTGCTGGTTAAAACTTTAAAAAACTGACATAATTGGTCCCTGTGGTTTGTGTCCGTTTTCACCGGTCGTCCTTATACTCTTTTTTTCAATTATAAAAGTTACAATAATGGTCCTTATCGTTTGGGTTGACTTTCACCTTTAGTCCCTTGACTTTATCTTCACTTGTTCATCCGTGTTCACACGTGTAAAGTTCGTTTTTGCACGTTTTCGTCCGTTTTTACAAGTTTTTTTTTCCGTTTTTACACGTTTTCTTCCGTTTTTCCACTTTTTCGTCCGTGTTTACACAGTCCATAACCACCAAAAAATTTTCAAAAAACTATTTTCAAAAAAAAAAGTTAGACAAAAAATTAAAAAAAAAGGGTTTTCGAAAAAATGTTTTTGAATTTTAAAATTCCAAAAAACATATTTTCAAAAAAAAATTTTTAAATATTCGAAAAATTTTCAATTTTTTATGGAATTTCTAAAAATTTCTAAAAAATATTTTTTAGAAAAAAATTAAAAAAAAAATCTAAAAAATTAAAAAAAATATTTGTTTTCTAAAAAATATTTTTTAGAAATTTTTAGAAATTCAAAAAAAAAATTTGAAAATTTTTCGAATTTTTAAATTTTTTTTTTGAAAATATGTTTTTTGGAATTTTAAAATTCAAAAACATTTTTTTCGAAAACCTTTCTTTTAAATTTTTTGTCTAATTTTTTTTTTGAAAATAGTTTTTTGGAAATTTTTTGGTGGTGATGGACTGTGTAAACACGGACGAAAAAGTGGAAAAACGGAAGAAAACGTGTTTTGTAAAAACGGACGAAAACTTGTAAAAACGGACGAAAACGTGCAAAAACGAACTTTACACGTTTAAACACAGATGAACAAGTGAAGATAAAGTCAAGGGACTAAAGGTGAAAGTCAACCCATACGACAAGGACCATTATTGTAACTTTTAAAACTGAAAAAAGAGTATAAGGACGACCGGTGAAAACGGACGCAAACCACAGGGACCAATAATGTCAGTTTTTAAAGTTTTAACATGCAAACCGGTCAAACAGGTAAAAATCCGGTCAATATTACGTATATTGTGCAAAATTTGAAAGTTTATTAGCGATATAAGTAATATCTTTAGTAGGTTACGTATTTCGGTACTTTTGAGAAAGTATCTTGCGTATTTACAAACTTAGTCCNCCTTTATCGTTTTTGGTGGATTTGAAGTGTAACCGTGTCTCAAGATTGCAGGGACAAATGGAAGTGGCAGTATGACGAGGATGGGGGTTTCAAGGTCAAAACGCTTACAACAATGATGGAAGATTGTATCATTAACACAGGAAATGGTAATCAAGCAACATTATGGAACATGCTCCTTCCTAAGAAGGTTAATATCTTCATTTGGAGGGCGTTAAAAAGTAGATTGACAGTCAGGGTGAAATTGGATAAGCGGGGTAATACTTTGTCCATGGTGTGATAACCATCAAGAAACTGTGTATCATGGCTTAGTTATATGTGAAGAAGTTATGAAGGTTTGGGATACAATATTCCAGTGGTGGGGTTTAGGTTCGCCTGATGCGTTTACTATAAAAGAGATGGTGCTACATGGTGGAAATCCGGTAATGTCTAAAACGAGCAAGTTACTTTGGAATTCTGTTGTGTGGGCTACATGCTATTTAGTGTGGAAGAACAGAAACTATCGAATCTTTAAAGGTAAATTTGAGACACGTGAGAAACTGTTTCGAGATGTGCAATTAAAAAGTTATGAGTGGATTAATAGAAGATCGACGAATGGCGGGTTTGATTGGCAACAATGGGTAACTAGTCAAAATTTATGCAGGTTTACTTCTGGTGTAGGTTGATGTTGAGATAAATGGGTGATAGCTTATGTGGGTTTGGTTAAAAAAAATACATATGTTTTGGCCAAAGTGGGTAATATAAGGTAATGTTGAAGATAGAGTTGTACAAGGCTAAATTGGATTGGGTCCACTGATGGCTGAGATGTACCACATCTCGTGGCATTCTTGTTGAGAGGATCCATGTTTATGTATATTTGGTTATTTTAGTTTTGAGATTTCAGCGTTGTGAGAATTGATATATCTGAGATGTTATGTAATCTCTACCAATTTCTTGAGTAATAGATTTGTTGATGTTTCTAAAATAAAATACCTCCATTTTGTCCGTATAATATTCAAATGGGGATAACCGAAACCCGTGAGAAAACCCGAAAAACCGATGGATAATATTAATCGGGTACCCGGCAGGTAATGGGATGGATACGGGTTTGGATATTATAAACGGGTCTGGGTACGGGTACACTAAAACCCGCCCCAAACCCGACCCGTTGCCATCCCTAAGTCATAGGGTTAAGATTTGCTTTTTCTCTCTTTTTTGTTCAACCTTATCTTGCAACAAAATCTATTTTTTTTTTCATTACTTGGTCTATCACCAAGAAACAATCCCAAAACTCAAACAACCACCAAAACCCAAACGTAATAATAACAAAGCTCCCGGCTATGCTCTATTTTTGAGGCATACTATGAAATATCTGTTACTTGTTATGAGATTCAGTCAACTTCACTCTATTTTTTGCATACGAAGGTCTTGAAGCAATAACAAGGTAAATCGACGGCATATTTTTATTGATAGATCCGACTCTTTTTCCTTTTTTTTATTTATTTATTTTTATTTTTTTAATATATGAAAAGATAAATGAAATTAAAATAACATTTTTCAATAACTTTTTTTAGATGTGGTCTTGCCATTTTTTTGGCCTATATGGGTTTCTTTTAATCTATTTCGTGAGCCTTTCTGTTTAGACCGATATTGGGATTTTCGGTTTTAAACACTAGTCATTTCGTAGGCACATTTTAGGCCTTCACCATTTTTATTCATTTCTTTTTGTTCTTAAAACTTAGAAACCCTATTCATTTAGCCCGAGTGGCGTTATGTTTAGTCCAACATATTTGGCTGGTGGTAAACAAGATCTTTCTATTTTTTGTTTAAAAATCTTTGTTGATTATTTGATTTGTTTTTTGCAAATGATATTTATATATGTGTATGTTATCATCTATTTGTTCGACTACAATATTTGTTTTATTATGCTATTTGTTAGGCTACAAATATAATTTAAAAAACAAATCAAATAATCAACAAAGATTTTTAAACAAAATATTGAAAGATCTTGTTTACTGCCACTCGAGCCAAATCTATTGGAGTAAAGTTACCCCACTCGAGCTCACTCGAGCCAATTGAATAGGGTTTCAAAGTTTTAAGTACACAAAGAATTGGGGAAAAATGGTGAAGGCCTAAAACGGGCCTAAAAAATGAGCAGTGTTAAAAACCGGAAGGCCCAATATTGGTCTAAAAAAAGCCTACGAAATGGATTAAAAGGAACCCATATAGGCCAACATAGCAAGGCCAGGTCTAAAAAAAGTTTATTAAAAAAATTTTATTTTAATTTCATTTATTTTTTTTACATATAATAAGTATATACTAAAAAAAAACACATCTATCAATAAAAATATGCAATTGATTTACCTTGTTATTGATTCTAGAGCTTCATATGCAAAAATTATCTGATCCATTTGGTTTATTCTGAGAGGTTGTGACATATTGGTTAATTTGAATGTTATTCTGAAAGGTTCTGACATACTATTACAAACACAAAAACATACATGACATATGTATGACAAGTTCAAATGAGTTCGTTCTAAGCTTGAAAAATTATCTGACCCATTTGGTTCCAGTTTTGAATCTGGCCAAATTAAGAACTAATTTACGGAAAAAAAAATACCAGAATCGGTTAAAAAGATCTAGAACAAACTGTCTGGTTTGGTCTGGTATTCGTTTAAATTTTGTGGGTTTGTCTGTCCGGACTGAGTTTTGCACTCCCTTTTAAATATGCACTTTCTTTCTTGTTTAAGCACCAAAACGTCATATTAGATTGAGTTTCAATAGGTAAAACAACACCTTTCCATTGGTATATTGCAGAGAAAAATTTTGAAGGACGGTGGATTTTTAATTTCCTTTTTACATCCGTATTTAAACTGATGTTGATTATTGCTCGTGTACAAACGTGGCTTTGAAAAACATGGTTTTAAGTAAGTTAGAGCATAAGGTATCACAACGAGTTCCCTCGCCGAATCCGATGTGACAAGGGTTTTGGCGCCGCCGAACCCTCGCTGTGACAACATGGTTGCTCGCCGAATCAAACTTCGCCGAATACACGGCGTAAAAAGACAAAAATAAATAAATAAACAAATAACCATTTTTTTATTTATTTTTTATTTTTTTAGTTTAGTTTAGCCAACTTTTGATCTTTTTGAAGGCTACGTTTATGATTTGTGTGTTGGTTGGAGAGTGACTGCACACATAAATTAGGGTTGTGTGTTTCTAATAATTAAGGATTGTCTTTATATTTGGTGGTGTTTAGGATTAGACATAGTTAAAATTGGACTTTATTGGGCTAAATTTAAATCGGGGCTGCTCCTTGTTTCGTCTGAAGTTTAACTTTTTGGTTTATTCTGAGAGGTTGTGACATATTGGTTAATTTGAATGTTATTCTGAAAGGTTCAGACATACTATTACAAACACAAAAACATACAAGACATACTATTACAAACACAAAAACATACAAGACATATTCTGAGAGGTTGTGACATATTGGTTAATTTGAATGTTATTCTGAAAGGTTCTGACATACTATTACAAACACAAAAACATACAAGACATATGTATGACAAGTTCAAATGAGTTCGTTCTAAGCTTGAAAAATTATCTGACCCATTTGGTTCCAGTTTTGAATCTGGCCAAATTAAGAACTAATTTACGAAAAAAAAAAAAAATACCAGAATCGGTTAAAAAGATCTAGAACAAACTGTCTGGTTTGGTCTGGTATTGGTTTAAATTTTGTGGGTTTGTCTGTCCGGACTGAGTTTTGCACTCCCTTTTAAACATGCACTTTCTTTCTTGTTTAAGCACCAAAACGTCATATTAGATTCAGTTTCAATAGGTAAACAACACCTTCCATTGGTATATTACAGAGAAAAATTTGGAAGGATGGTGGATTTTTAATTTCCTTTTTACATCCGTATTTAAACTGATGTTGATTATTGCTCGTGTACAAACGTGGCTTTGAAAAACATGGTTTTAAGTAAGTTAGAGCATAAGGTATCACAACGAGTTCCCTCGCCGAATCCGATGTGGCAAGGGTTTTGGCGCCGCCGAACCCTCGCTGTGACAACATGGTTGCTTGCCGAATCAAACTTCGCCGAATACACGGCGTAAAAAGACAAAAATAAATAAATAAACAAATAACCATTTTTTTTTTAGTTTAGCCAACTTTTTTTCTTTTTAAAGGCTACGTTTATGATTTGTGTGTTGGTTGGAGAGTGACTGCACACATAAATTAGGGTTGTGTGTTTCTAATAATTAAGGATTGTCTTTATATTTGGTGGTGTTTAGGATTAGACATAGTTAAAATTGGAATTTATTGGGCTAAATTTAAATCGGGGCTGCTCCTTGTTTCGTCTGAAGTTTAACTAGATACCGTTGGGACTTATATTTCAATATACAAAGTTGACAAAAGATTGTCTTTTAATCGTATGTTTTTTTATTATTATTTTTTTAGTTTCTTTTTGTATTTTTATTTGAATGAATGTAATTTAGTTTGTTTAAAAAGAATGGGAAGGAAACTAAAATTGTGGGTGGGTGGGGCAAAAATAGCTATGTTGTGAGTGAATTGGTATTTTGAAGTGTGAGTGTTGAAAGTGGGAATGCTGATGTAACATCAGTGGGGCCAAATGGCTAAGTTGTGATGCCTTAGGCTAAACACAGTAAGGGTCGATCGATCGATCGATGGTTGTGTCGATTTCAATCGATCGCCACTTATGTGGCCTTCAAATCCCTTGTCGATCGATCGGTTCTTTTTTTGCATAAGGTTCGTTTGGACGACCTCAATCGATTGAGGTTTAACTTGTTTTGTTTAAAAAAAAAACCTGAAAGTTATCGATGGGTAACGGTTTGAAAGAAAAAAAAACTTTTTAACTTTAAAAACTTATTTATAAATAACACAATCGACCCATATTCTATCTCACACCAATCGACCCATCTTTGCCGGCACTACAACGGCAAAAGCTAAAGGAAATTAAGGATTCAATCGAGGCACGCCACAACCTAGATTGTTAGTTTAAGTTTTTAATAAGTATTGTAATGTTTTAATTTTATTTGAAGTATTATTTAAGTTTTGAATTATTAATGAAATTTAAGTTTGCTGTTAAAAAAGAAATGAAGGTCGCCTTTACTGTGGCAACCAATCGCCTGAAGGTCGCCGTAGAGAGTAAGCTGACGTGACAGAAAAAATGAAAATGATTGACCCTCATTACTGTGTTTAGCCTTAAAGTGTCAGGTGTGGTGGCTAAACCACTTTCCTAGGGATGGCAACGGGGCGGGTTTGAGGCGGGGCGGCCATTCACATCCCCAAACCCGATTACCAAAGTTCTCCCCAAACCGCCCTGATCCCCATCGGGGATCTAATCGGGGCGCCCCGTTGGGGGCATGATAGTCCTCCAAACCCGCCCCGTATTAATCGGGGATCTTATCGGGGCGTCATCTATGGGTGTAATTCTCGACCAAATTCACACCATTTCACATTTATTGTTATTTTTATACCGTTAGCAATAACGAACCTATTAATAATCAATTATATATATATATATATATATATATAAGGATACGTGAAGTGAATCAGTTACTCCTCATTATCTTCCTGAAGAATTTTGAGTGACTCAGGAGTGACGCTCTTCATTCCAAGACGTGGGAGAATGAATTGAAACCGTTCTCTAGTAAGTGCCTTTGTGAAGATATCAGCCAGCTGAAATTCCGTCCTCACAAAGTAGAGTTCCACAATTCCTTTTTCCACTTGTTCTCTGATGAAATGATGTCGAATATCAATGTGCTTTGATCTTGAATGCTGGATGTTGTTGCAGCAAAGATCAATGGCACTCTTGTTATCACAGTACATCGGAACTTTGTTGTAGTAAAAGCCATAGTCAGATAATTGAGACCTCATCCAAAGAATTTGAGCACAGCATGATGACATGGCAATACATTCAGCTTTTGTAGAGGAGATTGATGTACTCATTTGCTTCTTTGATGACCAACTAACCAGCTTATCTCCTAGAAATTGAGCACTGCCTGAAGTACTTCGTCGAGTATCTTGACAACCCGCATGATCAGCATCAGAGTAGGCTGTGAGAGCCAATGCAGTGTCCTTAGGATACCAAAGGCCCATGTGAATTGTTCCTTGAAGGTACCTGAATACTCTTTTGACTGCTTCTAAGTGCTTCTTAGTAGGTTTGGATTGATAACGAGCACACATGCAGACAACAAATAAGAGATCAGGTCTGCTGGCTGTGAGATACATCAATGATCCGATCATGCTTCGGTATTTGGTTTGGTTGACAAGTGCTCCTTCAATATCCTCATCCAGCTTAGTTCTCTCAACCATTGGAGTATCAACAGATTCACATGAGTCAAATCCAAATTTCTTTAGTATTTCACTGGCATACTTGGATTGATTGATGAAGATATGATGCGCGTGGATTGCAACACGCACTACGTTTTACCTCTCGAGGGATCTCGAGAAGCTTGCAATCCCCACCAGGCAGTGTACCTGACCGATGTAGTATAGTGTAGTGGCAAGTAACGGGGGATTGATCGTTCTCTCACAGGGAATAATGTTCGTTAGGCTAAAGGCTACTCTAATCTAGGTCTAAGGGTGGAGGAAGATTCTTTTTGTATTTTTATATTTTAAGAAAGCAGTAAAATCTCTGGTTTTGGAGGATAGGGCGGAATTAGTTGCTAGTCAACTAACCCAAGTTATCTACTTCTAAGCTACTTATATTTTTGTATTTTTTTGTTTTAGAGAAAATCAGTGGTGGAGAATAGTGTTTACTTAGATTTCATTACTCCCTAACTATCTTTTACCATGTAATTAGTATGTTGAGTTTGCGTGGATGACGGGTGTATTCCTAACAAGTCGTAGGGAGTGCGTTCAATTCCCTAACTCTATAAGTTCCTACCTCACTCTATGACGATACGTCAAGCATCCTATCATGAGCTCACCGATAGCAACCTATGCATGAAATACTACCTTAAAATCGATAACGCACATACGATTCACGTTTCTAAAGACGTTCAAGCTTGTTACCGTATAGGAGATTAGCCAGTTTTCTCTAGTCTAACGTAGATGAAACATTCATCCAAATACAATCACAACATACACATCACATGATAATCAATAGTTAGGTTTCATTAGATCTAAGCAAACACAAAGTAAATTAGCCTAGCATGTTAAAAGAAAGACAAGTACAAGCATAAATCACACAACACATAGACATATTGTATGAATAAAGACTTATCTTGGATTAAACATGCAAGTTAGAGGGGTTAGGATACCCTCTAAGGTCACTAATACACGAACTAGGGTTTAACCCTAAAGTTCTTCACACCAAAATTCGACTCTAGTTCTCCAAAGTTATATAAAGTAAAGAAAAATCGTTCTATATATATAGAAAACGCGGGCTGACGGCGTCAACCCAATAGGTGACGTCGTCAGCTCGGCGATTAGGGTTTTCAGACGGCCTTCCTTGACGTGGTCATAATTGCTGGTTCCAGATCTGACGGCCTTGGTTGACGGCGTCACCAATTTGCACTACGAACTCTCTGGCCCGTCACGAGTATTTTTCCAATTCTGGACTTCACTTGTTCCTGACGGCGTCACCTTGTAGAGTGTGACGGCGTCACCTTCTGTAATCTTCAAGGTCTTTTGAGTTTTTGTTGTTTTCCGCACTTTTTCACTCCGAAAACGCCCGAAAATGCTTCTTTTGTGATTTTCCCTTCAAAAGTACCTAAAATGAGAAAAGAAACGACTTTGGGTGAAATCCAAACCAAAAACATACGAATTAGGACTCAAACCGACCCCTAAAAACGTAACATTTTTCGTCTCATCAAATACCCTTACACTTGAGATTTGCTTGTCCTCAAGCAAATGCGCTTTTATTCCCAATTGAAAAACAAGTTAGAGGTCATTTAATGCGAACTTAAAAGTAATTACAAGATTTAGTCGTTCCGCTTTACTCAAAATAAGCACGGAGAAAATATACTAGCACCTCTCATGTAGTGTTTGGATACTCACATCTCTCGGTTGATAATATGTAGATATAATGTAAAGGAAATGGACAATATCACTCACTACCTGTCATAATAAATAGATTACCATAGGCTTGAGAGAGGATCAAAACCTTCTCCACTAAGGCGTAAGCACCTAGGATAACTATCAAAGAGGGCTTTACAAAAGGGTTATAACGGGAGGTTTAGGGATATGGAAAAACACGGTTTGGTTGGATAAGGGATAGTTTACTGGTGGCACTACTACACAAAAGGTCAAAGAGATCTCTAAATAGAGACCGGTTACGGAAATACCTGGTCTTTTAAAGAAAAATTACATGGTGATCCAAAATGTTAGGATTACAACACTGGTGATTTCACAATACCCAGTTTCTATCTACCAAAATTTTAAGCGGGCTTTTTTCCCTCTTTAATCACTTTCACAAATTTTAAGTCACTTCAAATTTGTTCTTCTCCGAACACACACACACCAAAAAAAAAAAAAAAAAAAAAAAAAAAAGAAAGAAAAAAAAAAAGAAAAAAGGAAAAAACATACACCTTCGTTAGTTCCGCTGAGATTATGGGTCGCTATTTAATTATTGTTGTTTCAAGTCGACTTCTCTATAATCCAGGTTCTTTAATTTGTTTTATATTGATTTCATATGATCTGTTAGTTACTTTCTTGAATCTTTCCATGTTCTTTGATGACAGCGGAAATTGGGTCCCTGATCAAAATCCGGAATTAGGGTTCTTGGCTCTAAGCCAAAATTAGGACTTTTGTAAATATGTAAGTAAATGTGAATTAGTGTTCTATATGGGTGTTTATAGGTTAGTTATTATGTCTAATTTCATTCACTACTCTTGTATAACCACTACTAATAAATTGATATCTTCCTAAATTATACAGGACCCACATAAATCTACGGGCACTGTTGAAGAGTATTGTTGTGATTATGAGACACTTGATAGTGTCAATGGAGCTATTTATATCCCTTTTTACCACAGCTAGCTAGACACATGTCTTCCAATATATTAAAGTATTGTTTATATGATGAATTTCCTGAACAGGGGTGTGTAGATGCACTTATTAAGTGAATGCCCTGTAATTATCATAACTGATGTTTGTCTCTTTTTTTCCAGTTATATAGAGTCAAAACAATCATGTTTGGATAGTAAGGTGAGATTGCTATAATCACTTATAAACTGCACCTCCAAACTCCCCATTTTTTTTATTGGATATTCCATGTGAAGCGTTGTTAATGTGAGTCTTTGTGTGAGTTATAAAATAATGGTTTTTATTTTATGGTTAGTTAGGTTTAGATATAGGCGGTGAGATGAACTTGGTAGCTGGGATCCAGGTTGCTCAGTTGGCGTTGAAGCATTGTCAAAACAAAAAGCAGCAACAGAGGATTATTGTGTTTGCTGGAGGGTATGTATTTTGCATATTAGGTAGTGCGGTTTTTAGTATGTTTTGATTTGTTTGTTCCTATTTTCTATGTTTTGTGGCTTACAGTACTGTGTAATATGATAAGAAAGTATTGGAGATTATTGAAAAGAAGTTAAAAAAGAACAATATCGCTCTTGATGTTGTGAACTTCGGTGAGAGGACAAAGCTAAGACGGAAAAGCTTGTGGCCCTGGTTGCTGCTGTGAATAATAATGACAGCAGTTACATTGTTCATGTTCTAGCTGGATCTAATGCTCTTTCTGACGTTCTATTAAGGTTTGTGATTGTTTGATTGCACACAATGTTATTACATGTTATCGTTTTAGCTGATATTAGTAATGTTTTTGTTAGTAATCCAATCTTTACTGGTGATGGAGAAGGTGGAAGTGGTTTTGCAGCAGCTACTGCAGCGGCCGCAGCTGGCGGTGTATCTGGTTTTGATTTCGGTGTCGATCCCAATTTGGACCATGAACTTGCTCTTGCTCTTCGTGTATCAATGTATGAGGATAGAGTGGGGCAAGAAGCCACCACAAAAAAAGGTTGCAGATATTCTTCTAAGCAAGAGAAAGAAGGGGAGTCTACTTCTCAAGATGCAACCATGTCTGAAAATGTTGGGACTTCTGAATCTGAGAATAAAATGATGATTTAATGGTTAGTTCCATTATATTTTTCTCTATTATGTTGCTCCCAAAGTTTCTTTGATATAATATATTAAATGATTTTAAAATCCAAATAATACTTCTTTACCTTCAAGGAATTGTTTTGCGCTCTCATGCACTGCGTAACCATTCGTTAGTTTACAAGATACATTCTTAGAAATTGTTAAGAATACTACCAATAGATACTCTTTGTGAAGTGGCAGTCCTAATTTTCAGTATGTTAAATTGCATGTAGATGTAGTATTAAATTAGGGGTGTCAAACGGGTTATCGGGTCGGGTTAGAGGCTTATCGGGTTTTGAAAAATAAAAACTAACCTGCAACCCGACCCCATAAGCTATCGGGTCTATTGGGTTTGGGTTTATCGGGTTGCGGATTGTCGGGTTGGGTCTATCGGGTTATCGGGTTACATGTTAATATAATCCCACAATTTACTTTATATATTAAATTAACTTAAATACTGAACCAAGAGAGCACTAGTATTTTTATTGTCATAGTATATAATGAAAGAAAGTATATTATAAACATGCATTGCATTTTTGGGCAGTAGGCATGTAATTATTTTCCTCATGTAGCAGCAAAGCAAAAAAAATGAGAAAAGGAAGCTACTGATACAACTTGCAATGCACCATAACAAAATTTGAAAATACACATTCATATTTTGTGTGATAAGCTTACTAAATAATAATAGTGACTAATTAACTATGGCAAAAGGGATTTTGTTCAAAATTTCTAGAGTTTTTATTGGGTCATTATAGCTTATTGTGTTTATTGAGTCAACCCGATAACAAACTAATTAATACCCTAACCCGACCCTATTAGGCTATCGGGTTGACCCGATAAACCCGATAAGCTAAGTTGGACCCGAATCAACCCGACCCTGTAAGGCCTTATGGGGTTTGGGTCGGGTCGGGTTTACCCATTTGACACCCCTAGACTGAAATGAACTAGACCTGCATACTTGTCTCAAGGCAAGCTCATATACTTTCTTGCATGTACGTATAGGCATCTTATGTTTGGCCTTTGACATGTTAACATAGAGCTTTGGAAATCTGCCATTGACAATTAGGTAACTACCTCACAAGCTAGTGATATTATTTAAAGAAATTGGGATAGCATGAATCTAAATCAAAACAAGATATGAAATTTTAACACAAAAAGCTAACATAAAAGTAAAAAACTTATCTCAACATAATTTTTGAATTTCTTGTCAACTGTTTATTTACTGATCATTCACCTTTTTTATGGTTACTGTATCTTACACTTTCAGTTGACACTGTCAATTCTTCTAAGGGTTCAAGCAAGAATGAGGAAAGTTATAGGTTCGCTGGACTTGTGGAGTTGTAAGAATTATCTTAAATTGTTTTAGAATTAACATTTGTTTCAATAAATTTTAACTTACACACCGTTGGTTATCTTCTTGTTAGTGTCGTTGGTAAGGTGGGAATTCCCTGTCGTAAATCGCCAGCCGTTTGATTGGGAGTGGATTTTATGTGATGAAATGGATGCATGACTTGTGCTAAAGTATCAAAACGACAATTTCTCAAACATAGTAAGTGCTTGTTAAATAACTTGAATTTATCCAAATCATTAGAGTATAATATCCCGGATGTAATTTGCTTTTGGTAAATAACTTGAATGTTTCCCAAACATAGTGTTGAGCACCTCCTAGGAACATGATTGTTTGGACATTTGAATTTATCCAAATCATTAGAGTATTCTCTACAATTTTCTTCTTGGGTGACCCACTAGACGTGTAATAGTTTCATCCTTTCTAGAACCTTTTGTTTTTTAGATTGCTGATGTTTTTATTTCATTAATTTATATATAGGTACCGTGGAGTGACGAGCTTCCGTTAGAGAACAAAGAGTTGAACGCCATCATTGGTGCATGGTTTACATTGTGGCGTGATTGATCCCAGATAATTATGGCTAGTTATGTTAAATTCTAGTGTTTTTTTTATAGTTTGTTGAATTCTAATGTTTCAATTTGGGTTTTGTCTATGATTTTTGTTTTGCTGAATTAAAGTGTTGTCTTAATTTACTTTATTGATTTCGACATTTTTGGTGTATTCAAATCATTTTATATATTTATTTGTTGATTTTATATTTCTTGATTATGGTGTGTCAATGAAATTTCAAAAACAATTTTATTTTATTTTTTAATAAAAGAGATTTACAAAAAGACATGTTTTTATTATAAAACACATCTTTTTACTCCATATAAAGACAGGTTGAAAGTTTCTATAAAGACAGGTTGTGGGAGAACCGGTGTTAATATCCAATAAAAACATGAGTGTTTACTATAATATGGAAACCAATTTTTAGGAGAAAACCGGTGTTGATGCTTCTAACAGAGACAGGTTGTGCAACCAGTTTCTATATGTTTCGATCATGGAGATACCCCCCTTGAGAGAGTGGTCACAAAACCACTCTTCATGGGCTATTTTGACCTGTTTCTGTGAGATTTTTTGTAGTAGTGAATCAATTAGAAACAAGCCTTATTAAATTTTTAATGATAATATTATACGTAAATAATGCTAAATTATACCACAAAAAATTAAAACTTAAAATATGATACTAAACGAGTTTCTATAATCACAATTACGTATTTTTATAAATACAAAAAAACTAACAATATTAGAGTAATATTTTTTATTACGTAAATACTAACAAAATACTATATATGTATAGACATATTTGTATATATGTATATATTAATCGGGTGGGGCGGGGCGGGGCGAGGATTCCCCGCTCCCCGCCCCAAACCCGATTAAAATCCCAGTTTAATCCCCAAGCCCGCTCCGTAACCCAATTAGCATGCCCCGTCCCGCCCCAATTATGTCGGGTTTCGGGTTTCCCCGTTGGGTTCGGGTTTTTTTGCCATCCCTACTTTCCTTTTTTTTTGCTACCTCATCATCCCCACTTTCACAAAAACACATTTTCATTAGTGGCATGCCACTTTCTCCTATTTGAACCCCACCTACCATAATTTTATTTTCTTTTTTATTTTTTCAAACAAACTAAATTTCATTAATTCAAATAATTATAAAATACGAAACTTTAAAAAATACGAGAAAAAAATACGAAAAATAAAAAACATACTATAAATGTAAGGGATATATATGGGTGTGTATATTTATTAAATTGATTAGATATGTGTAGTTGATGTATTAAATTGATCGGGTGAGTGTATTAATTTCTTTTTAACTACAATAGTGAAGCACTCAACACTAGAATCGATGCTTGTGTTGTTGCAATGAATTTAATACATATGATAGAAAGTACACCTATGACTAGTGAGACATGAATTTACATTGTTGACTAATAAGTACAAACGTTTTATTTGAGTGGTGCAAGCCAAAATGAGCTATAAACTTTTTGAAAGGAGTAAACTCAGGAATTTAATACATACAAATTTAATACTTTTAACCACACATCTACTCAGTCATAACTAATAGTACAATATACATCTACTCAGTCATAACTACAATAGTACAATACGAAAATATAAAAATACATATGAAGTGAGGGTACGTGAACTTTCGGCTTGTTGTTGTTGCAACGATTGGTCATACTGAATAGCTTGCATAATCAACTCGATGATCGGGCGTTTAAAATAAATTGAATCACTCATGTTTTTTTTGGTAAAGAGTAAGTGTTTTGATAGAGAAATTTGTGTAAAAAGTGGTTAAAAATAAGGTAATATATATAATCTGTAAATATGTTAATTTTATATTAAAATCAAAAAAGTTTGATATATATATATATATATATATATATATATATATATATATATATATATATATATATATATATATATATATATATATATTTCTGTCCTCATCCATACGACTTAAGTGGCTATATAGATTCTAACGAACAAAATTGGTGTGGTGCTGAGAAATGAGGCCGCCACTTTATGCTCCACATAGGAATTGTCAAGACATTTAGTCACTATACCCAATACCCTTGTAAAAGCATGGCAAATTTCTTTAAACATTTTTGAAAGTACTTGTTTTGTTAAATTTATTTAACTCCTTTTTCTTTCACCTGGATCTATCACCAAGAAAGAATCCCAAAACTCCAACAACAACCACCAAAAACCAAACCATAGTAATAACTAATAACAAAACTCAAACGAACACATTGTGTATAAATTGTTTTGATTTGCCTTGTTTATGTGGTATTTTTTTTTCTTGAAACCACAAATTCCTGTTTCCTGAAGAAGGGGGAAAAAAAAAAATCTTGAAAAGTTAAACTTGCGCAACCCAAGCTCACAAAAACCTAAGTATTGAGCATCTTGATCTTGTTTTAATTTGACTATTTTGGCTCTAGGTTTTAGATTATGGCAAAAAAACGGTTCTTTGGTTTGGTCTCCTTTAAATTCATGTTTTGATATTCAAAATGATATGCTATACTTGCATATTTTCTTATGAATTAGGGAACCGCATATTTACTAAAATACTGTGGACCAGTTTAAATCGGTAAGGTTTTGCGGTCTCATCATAATTTTTCTTCGTTTGGTTTTGTCTGATACAACACCTATCACTCAAGGGTGCGCTACAAAATACTACTTACACATACACGTACATGCCCTACCACAAACATAGGCTGTATGCATAACACACGTGATATACACTTTTGTGCCATAACTAGCCAAAGCTCACTGCTCTTTTGCCAAACGACTACTAAAATTCAAAATGGCCATTGTTCACCGCCCCAAAAAGCTCCATATCGCTCCGCGCCAAACATACCCACTAAGTGCACACTGTGTCTTCCACAAAACAACTTCTGCCAGATTCTCCAAAAATGTTGCAAAGAACTTGCCCTGTTCCTGTAAACGCTTATGCACCATTCTTGAAAACCCATATAAGCCTGGTTCAATGAATCAACCCGACATGGCTGTGAGTCCTATGTTACGTATCTTTTCACATTTCCGCACATTTAAATATATCATAAATATAGAAAAAGAAAACAAACACAAAAGCATTAAACATGGCCAACTTCATATAATCTATGATCTTATAATTACGAAAAGCACCAATTGTACAAATTTGAAACACAAGTTTGAGCAAAGCCTGAGTTAGCAAAGATTCAAAATGACCCCTGAAAGATTCCGAATGTAAACTGGCCGGACGGAGTGGCCGTAATTAGTAATAAAAGCACCAATTATGCATATAATCTGGGGATCTTGGAGGGCTTCAAACGAATTTGATGCAACACAAATTGGAGCCACGGGGGAAGTTCAATAACCTGTCTCGCCTCTTATGATCAATTTTATGAGCATTTATTATCAAAATATCCAAATTCTGAGTCTTTTTATCAAGGTGAATTCTTCTTGAGTTATAGTATCCCGATTCTTAATTATGATTTCCTTCATTTTCAACCGAAGACAAGTCGTGGGTTCCAACGCATGTCGAAACTATGTTGTGCGTGCGGGAATGGTAGAAGCCCCTAAGGATAGACAAACAAGAAATTACCAATAATTGGTTATAACTTATGAGTCACCAAGTCCGATGAATCTTGCGGTCAAACAAGTTACTTTTAACTTCACAATTAATATTAGAAAGATTATGTTATCTACAATAAACTTAATGATACAAAATAGAAAAAACATTGATATGTCAATAACCTTAAGCACGATTGTTCGATAGAATGTTGGGGGAGAAATTGCTTTAAGGATAGAGAGGACCATGAAGTAACAAGTAGTAGTACGAAACGCATTGTCCTAAAACCATCTTTATTGAACCCCAGAAATAACACTTACTGTAACTTGCTAAGTTGCGGCTCAAGCTAAGTTATCTCAACTCGGCTAAATTCCTACTTATGTGAATGATGCTAGAGGTAGCAATCAAAGTTCTTATGACTCATAAATTACAATCACTTCTACTATCATTGATAAAATGAGATTTGTACTAACACAGATGCAAACTAGATTACCAGAATTTTAATTTGTTGCGCACATCTGCAAAGCCTACAAGGGACAAAACAAACCGAAGGCTTGTAAGCAATATGTACTCGAGACCAAGTCTTTCAGAGAGGCAAACTCAAGTGTTTGCTATCGTGGTGAAAATGAGCACTACGTACCATTCAGCTATAACTTCTAGTACATAACTTATATGTGATTTAAACATTCTGCCTATGTGAACAAATTTGACCCATTCATAAGAAAAACAAGTTGACCCATTTTGACATGAACGGGTTGTAATTGTCATTTAGCATGCATATGATGAAACGTTCCCTTGTAATTATTAGTTTTGTTGGGTATAAGTTAGTGTTTGCCCCTTTGAAAATAATAACTATAAATGAAATATGAAGCACTTTCATCATATAAATGACGTTTAATAGGCCTGAGAAGGTTTCTGGGATTGCATAATACAAAGGTTATACAGCTCTCGTCCATTGATTTAGTAACCATAAAACACATTTACAGTGCAATGATACAATGCACCTGGTTTCTTGAAGGTAGTTATCTAATCTGTGTCAAAGTTACATAAAATTCAACTAATAATATTCGGATAACCTGCTACAACTGATCATGAATAATTAGTTTGAGCAACTCACAACAGAATCATCTAAATGATCAAGGATTACATGTAAACCCACAACCTGATTATCAAAGTTACATAATAGCATAACACAATTTCTTGGGGCTAAAAAAAGATTCAGCATCCTAATAAGGTTTTAAAAATTACATAACCAATGAGTAAACTTAAAACATTTGAATAAACCAAAAAATGTTTGAGTTTACTATTAATAAACAAGCCAGGTACATAATAGATAGTATATAGATATATATTTCATGTTGGGAAATTTTCAAAATATATTATGTCTAAATCATTTTGGGATTGAGTCTTAGGAAGGAAATTAAGTGCTTTGTTGTGTTTTGTTGATGGCCCACGAAAAAGGCATTTAGTGACAGTTTTTCTGTCACAATACCGTTGCTAATGAACCATCACCATTGTAAAGACGCATCTTTTCGAATTGGTGACAGTTATATCGGTTAAAAAGGTGTCACTGAGGGAACCATCGCGACTGTTAGAAAAGGTTTCAGTTAGCGACGGTTTTTCTGTCACTAAGTCGTCGTTAAACCGTCGCTAATTGCACTTTTGGTGAACCATTATGACTATTTGAATGGTCACGAGCATGCCTATATATAGGGCCATTATTCCAGCGATTTTGATCATCCAAAACCAAAAACAAACACATGCAAAACCTTTCTTTCAATATACCCGATTGCTATAAATAATCGTGCTATAGAACTATTATTTGTAGTGCCTTGAAACCCCCGATAACTCGGTAGTTCATCCGGATTATAACCACCATCTTGTAGTGTTGATAATTGCTACATACGTTGCTTCATTGTATCTTGGGAGGCAATTCGTCGGTAACCCTAAACACGATTGTTCGAGAGAACGGTGGGGACGAAATTGCTTTAAGGACAGAGAGTACTCGCCTTGAAGTAACAAGTAGTAGCACTAAACTTTATTAACAAAACCATTATTCTAGAACCCCGGAACTAACATTTCATATAGGAGTAAAATTCACAAATTATATTCTAATCATCTCTAGAAGACTGTTAACCACACACCCCATGTTATTCAAACAGCAACCGGGAAGTAAGCATTAATAAGATAAGATAAACACACTCGAGCATTATCTTAGAAATTTACACTTATCGATCATTTTAATCAAAAGATGGTACCCCCAAACCGCCCAATTATCCTCAACCCACATTTGAGTCATCGAACCGATATGGCCATATTTACAAATAATACTTGTTCCAAACAGAAACAAGTAAACTAAACTAGAACACCGCAAAAAACACTTAGAAAAGTCATACTTAGCTAAAAATACATAAAAAATATGTTTGAACGAAAACTTTAACGTACTATGTTTGAAGGTCCCATCAAATAGAATAGTTACATGCTTGCCGTACTCACTAAAGGATCCAATATCCACCACTCTTATGTGGAGCTGCATAAAAAAACATTTCAAAAAACAAGTATATAAAATTATCAAGCATACTTTAATTAATATTTACCATGTCTGCAGTAGCTTGCACAATACGCAAATCAAAGCCGTTATCGACACGGCTGCAACAAAAGAATCATCAACAAATGTGCAAGTTGCAGACCTCGTAAATATCAATTAAAGTATGCTTGATTATTTTTATATACTTGTTTTTTGAAATGTTTTTTTGTGCAATTCCGCATAAGAATGGTGGACATTGGATCATTTAGTGAATACGCCAAGCATGTAACTATTCCATTTGATGGAATCTTTGAGTTCCGAAGCGTATGTGGTATCTTATTTTGGTAAAGAGTTGGTGTGGCAAAGCTTTTGGCATACAATTGCCACGGCTGTTAATAAAAATGCGTAGATGTTGACTGGTGCCAGATGGGGACCTTGAAGTTACTGGGCAGATTTTCCGGTAGGGAAATCCGGTGTCTATTGACATTGGAGAAAAGTGAGTGAAGAGAAGTAGGAAGGTGTTGTGATTTGATTAAAGTGACTTTTGTAGGTGTGTTATTTAATTTAGTAGGAAGGTGGGTAGGAAGTTAGTGTGGTAGGTGGGATATTAAATTGGAGTGTGAGTCTACAAAAAAAAAAAAAAAAAAAAAAAAAAAAAAAAAAAAAAACAATGAATATTGGTGGGTCAAATTGGAGTATGATATTTAATGTTTGTGCCATATTGTGCTATGTGGTCTTTTGATTTGTTTTGGCATCATTAGCGCATGAAACAAGGAGTGTACTGTGTTTAATAAGTCATTATATATATAATTAACACAAGAACTATTTACAAAAATTTACAAAATTGTAGTGCTGATCTACTCAACACAATGTGACCCTTTTTAACCCATAATCTAGCCAACATATTTTTAATTTTTCCACGTATGGTTATCCAATCCCCGCTCAAAATAGCGACGCAGCTGGCACAATGTTATCCATCTTGACCCATAATTTAGCCACATATTATTCCACGTATGGTATCCAATTCCCACTAAAAATCGCGAAGCGGCTGGCAAAATGTGACCCGTTCTGAACCATAATCTAGCTAGCATATTTCCCATGTATTGTATCCAATCCCACTAAAAATCGCGAATCAGCTGGCACAATGTGACCCGTTTTGACCGATAATCTAGCCAGCATATATTTCCATGTATGCTATCCAATCTCCACTAAAATACGCAAATGTATGGTCAAATCGAACCAAAGTGACTTGGTCGGTTCGTTTAGACGGTTTACAGGATCATGCACGACATGTAAGTGGTCTAGTTAAACCTCAACCGTGAGTCATGACTTGCAGGTGCTTTTGTATCTGTACACCAACTGATCACCATAAAGCCCATGAACTGTACACCACCATAAAGCCCATGAATTGATCATCATAAAGCCCGTGAGTCATGACTTGCAGGTGCTTTTGTATCTGTACGCCAACCGTGAGTCATGACAGCGATACTATACCGTAAAGCCCATGAATCTTCAATGCAAATCAGTAATGATGGAAACTTACTTGATTTGATAAATGATTGCGGCCATTTGTCCAACAGCATCTTCAAGGTTAGAAAACCGAGTCAAAAACTCGCCCTGAAGATCTGAATAATCCAACTGATTTTGCTGCCACAAGCTAAGGCCACTAGCAATTACCCTCAAGCCATTCTGCAACAATGAAACTCCCTCACCTATTCCATCTGGAAATTTTCTTTTCTTGTTAGTTTGTGTTGTATCATCTATCTCCATTGCATCACTATCGATGGTCATCATCTTTTGGCCATTTGCTTTAGCAATAGACCTTCTTTAACAAGCAGTGCAAGCTCATTTGAAACAGGAGTAGTTTTGACATTAGCCACTTCCTTTTCAAAGAACACCTTAAACTCGGACATAAACCTTTCCTCATTTACATCAAATCCAGACTCCAAATAAAATGATAATGCTGCATCTGCTGGTACAAACCTCCACAGCTCATTGCAACTAGTACAGTCAGAAAGTTTAAAACCCGCTTTTATCCTTAACCCAAACCTTGGTATCTAAAACCTGTTTATCCTTAACCCAAACCCGTTTATTTTTATTTCCTGTCTTATTTCGTGTTTCCTGTGTTGTCGAGAAGTTTTCACCCTTATAATAAAGTTTATTTGCATCATCTTGACTTGCATAATGAAGTAATAAAAAACTACTGTAGTAATGTTTTTGTTGTATAATTTTTCATAAAGTTAAAAAACTGGTTAGATACATTTGTTCAACTCGTCCCAACCTATGATGTATACATATATATTTTCTCTACTTTGATGTATATTAGTATTTAGTATGTAGTTGATCTTACATTGCTACAAGTCGTATCTATTTTCTTGTTGATGAATTGAATTTTGATATGTTTCTCGTAACATGATAAACCTTAGAGTTTGTGATTTAATCAAATTTAATAGACCAACAAGTGCTTAGCATGGTAATAAAAGAGACTAATCATATATGATAGAACTAAATGGCTTGTGTCCTAATGGTACCTTATGTTGTATGAGAAGCCCTCCAACCAATTGGTTGCATGTTCAAGTCCTGCTTAGGACATGTGAGATAGATTTGTAGTGTAAATCTTGTAAGATAGTTCTATAAAAAATCATATATGATAGAAGCAAATAAACTAACTTTGACTAAGATCTCTTTACAAATATTTGCATGACTTATATAAAAAGTATAATTCAGTGATTTATAAAATACCTAAGTACTCCAGATCAAAGTTTAAGTTTTATTTAACAAGCTAACAATTGATGTAGAATGCAAAAGGCTATTCACAACGGAATCACATGTAGGGACGGAGCCAGGAACAAATATGATCGGGTGCACAAAATTTTTTTTGACCGTAATATAATAGAGTTTAAGATGCTAACTAAATAAGACTAAAAACACATTTCGATGGACTGGGGTCATTTAAGATGTATTTGGGAAAAATCGATGTTTTTCTTAAAATTAACATTACATCGAAAAAATCCATAGGTGTCACGGGCACCCGCAGCCCCCTGGCTCCGTCCCTGATCACATGGCCAAATATATATGTTGTGGTGTTTGTTGGTGATTTTATATCACCAATATGATTTAAGTGTAATGGATTGACTTGGTAATTGACCAATGTGTAATCATGATAAATGTTCAACAAGTCGGGGGTTTGTGCGGAGTGCACACTTGTGTGACGTTATTATGATTATCGCCCCGAATCACGGGGGGCCCGGGGCAGCGCCCCCGGTAGCGGGGTTCAGGGGCGGCAGCCCCTGGTAGCAGGGTCCAAGGGGCGGCAGCCCCTGGCACGATCTTCCACCCCTTAATTTAACCGTTTTGGTGGTTATAATAACTGCTATGCAGTTATAACCGAAATTCGGTTCTCTTGGTCACATGTATTCTCAATCTCAGTTGAAATATGAGTTTTATCCGATTTGAGATTTCGATAACATCAAAAAACACATTCTCAGTTCAAATATGAGTTTTATCCGATTTGAGATTTCGATAGAACCATCAAAATACTTCGATCTGATAGTGTTTACACGACTCTCAGATTACTGTGATCCATATTTTTTCTAACAGTGTTTCGTGTTAAGAGTAAAAAGTGATTGAAGATAGTTATATGTGGTGAAGAAGGTAATTTTACGAATAGCACAACAAGTGTGGTCTACAAGTGCTACAAAATTTATGATGATAGGTAACCTCAACTTATCTAATCTTTTTACATATATATCTTTCAAATGGTCGGAAAAAAATTCACGTATCTAATAGGTTATTAAAAATCAGCTCAAGTTATCAACAAGTAAATAAACATGCTTTTAGATTACCGCACCGATAACAAGTTCCTCAACAAATAAAAACTACAATATATGCTTATGCAATTTTACGTTTTCATTTGTGTATTTAACTACAAAAAAACTACAATAGATTTGTTATTACAAATATATTTTATTTGTCCGGAATTTTTGTTCCCGGTTGCGTATACTCATGTGTTACTTTTTGTTGATGTTATTACTTGATCACACAAATGTTCTCGAACAACATAAGCTCATACGCTCATTTTGCATAGGAGCAAGTCGCTTAAGCTAAGCTATTACAGACACTCGCTTATTATAGTAAAAGGTTTGTTGAAGTGCTATATAAGCTAAAAAAGCTTTTAACAATAATAATAATCGGTGGAGGACTAAAAGAAAAAGAATAGCAAAGAAAGAAACTTTGAATGCAAATAAAGCAAAACAAAAAGAGGGGGTTGGAGCAATTAATACGATGCACTATGACTTTGTATCCCATCCGATTACCCGTACTTGTACCTGTACTCGTATCCGTTTACCTGTATCTATACCCGCTTTATTGTTATTATTATAATTAACTAGAATATATATACATTATATATACTTTCTTCCATTATATTTTTTATATACATATCGATATTACATAACATATTTTATTATGTACATGAATTATTTAAAAACATTAAATTGTTTGATACGATATTCAGTTTCTTTAACGTACTTAAAAAAAATGAATATTTTAGGGTGTTTTCCTTTATTTTTTTTTGGTGGATTTGAAGTGTAACCGTGTCTCAAGATTGCAGGGACAAATGAAAGTGGCAGTATGACGAGGATGGGGGTTTCAAGGTCAAAACGCTTACAACAATGATGGAAGATTGTATCATTAACACGGGAAATGCTAATCAAGCAACGTTATGGAACATGCTCCTTCCTAAGAAGGTTAATATCTTCATTTGGAGGGCGTTAAAAAGTAGATTGCCGGTGAGGGTGGAATTGGATAAGCGGGGTATTAATCTTCACACAATACTTTGTCCATGGTGTGATAACCATCAAGAAACTGTGTATCATGGCTTAGTTATATGTGAAGTGTTGGAAAATTTAGTGCACTTGAAGGATTAATTCACACCTGGTAATGGGTTTGGAGGTACGGAGTGTACACCTATTTGGTCACTGAATTCCTTGACTCAATAGTGGTTATGATAGTTGAATCTGCTGCTAGTAGTAGACTAATGTACTGCTTGATCAAAGTATTGCTTGATCAGTTGTTCAAAGTACTGCTTCATTATTATGGAAAGTACTGCTACGTTTTAACAACTGATCCCTACTATTATGGAATGTATTATGTTATAATTAATGGGCCGTTAATTATACATAATTCCATGGGCTAGGGTTTGAGTATTCTCTATTATAAATAGAGGTCATAACATTCTGCATGGAGACGATCAACACAAAAAACCCTAAACACTTGAATACACTTCTGTTCTTGATTTGTGCCTAAAACAAGAACATCACTTGGTCTTATCCCATAGAGATATTCGTGTAACCCAGGCATAGGGTTGAGTAGTTTCTATTGGAAAGTGATACCACGATTTCAACTGAATATCCAGTACCTTATTGATTATATTAACCCTAATCTGGGAACACTTCAACACATATAAACCAACAATCAATAGAAACTATTTGGTGATAATCAATGGCTGCTGCTATGAGGCATATTGCAACTAACTTTTCCAAGTTGGAAAAGTTTGAAGGTGTTGATTTCAGAAGATGGCAGAAAAAGATGCACTTCTTGTTATCAAGCATGAATGTGGTTTATGTTCTAACCACTGCTATTCCTGAAGATCATGGAGATGATGCTACTGTGGAACAAATTAGGGTCAGAAGCAAGTGGGAGAATGATGATTATGTCTGCAGAGGTTTAATTCTCAATGGTATGTTTGATTCTCTTTTTGATATTTATCAGAATGTTGAATCTTCTCAAGAACTATGGGATTCCTTGGAAGACAAGTATATGGCTGAGGATGCATCAAGTAAGAAGTTCCTTGTAAGTAATTTTAACAATTACAAAATGGTTGATTCTAGACCTGTCATGGAACAATACAATGAACTTCTTAGTATACTTGGTCGATTCACACAACACAAGATAAACATGGATGAAGCTATTTCAGTCTCTTGTATCATTGATAAATTACCTCCTTCTTGGAAAGATTTCAAGCATATGCTTAAGCATAAGAAGGAGGAGTTAACTCTTGTTGAGTTGGGCAGTCACTTGCGCATTGAGGAATCACTCAAAGAACAAGATATTGACAAGCCAAAGAGTAGCATTGCTACTGGTCCATCAGTTGTCAATATGGTGGAGCATAACAACTCCTCTAGGTACAATGACAAAAAGGGCAAGCGTAAGCATCATGATAACACCAAAGATGATCTTAACAAAAAACCAAAAGTGACTTGTTGGAAGTGTGGGAAACCTGGACACTTCAGGAAAGATTGCAAAGGTGGTAAAGATGGAAACAAATCCAATGGATCAGGCACAAGTGGATCTGAGAATGGTAAAACCAATTCTCTGAAAGGTCAGAATATATTTAATAAGTCTTTTGAGATTTATTATGTTACATATATATCTGAAATTTACTTTGTGCAGGATGATGATGTTGCTTGGTGGGTTGACTCTGGTGCTACAATTCATGTGTGTAAAGATAGAAGCTGGTTCAAGACTTATGAGTCAATGAATGATGGTTCTATTCTTCATATGGGAAACGAGTCAACTACCCTGGTGCATGAAAAAGGATGTGTTGATTTGAAGTTTAGTTCTGGAAAGATTGTTTCTTTGTTTAATGTAGGAGCCCGTATACAACCTAAATCACGACCTTATTCATCAAATCTTAGAGAGAGAAAGTGAGATGAAGAAAGAGAGAGATGGGAGGATCACTATGTGTAAAATATAAGCTATGTGTATTCCACAATGATCAACCAACCTTCCAAGTGAAGGTTTACAATGTATATATAGTGCATACAAGTCTAGGGCTTTTGATGTTACATGTTTGGCCCTTAGACTTACAAGTAATTGATAGATGAACATATAACTTCCTAAAACGCTTTCTATCGCAACCTATTACATGATTCTAGAACATAATGACCGACACTTCATAATATAAAAATACGATGCTAACATTTAATGTTTTACATGTTCCTGATATTAGAAAGAATTTGGTTTCTAGTAGTGTTTTGAATAATTGTTGTTATAAACAAGTGATTGAATCTGATAATATTGTTTTATCTAAACATGGTGTGTTTATTGGTTTTGGCTATTTGTGTAATCAAATGTTCAGGCTTAATGTTGTTCATGATATTGATAATTCTGCTTTTATGTCAACCTCAAAACTATATGATTCAAACTTATGGCATGCTAGACTTGGTCATGTACATTTTAAAAGGATGCAAGATATGTCTAAGGATGGGTTAATCCCAGCATTTGACATGGACACTGAAAAGTGTAAAACTTGTATGATGAATAAGATAACTAAGAAACCTTTTCAAAGTGTAAAACGTGAAACTAAAGTGTTGGAACTGATTCATAGTGATCTATGTGATTTGCATGCTACTCCCTCTTTGGGGAATAAGAAATACTTTTTGACTTTTATTGATGATGTTTCTAGGTTTTGTTATGTTTATCTATTACATACTAAGGATGAAGCATTAGATAAATTTAAAGTATTTAAAACTGAAGTTGAATTGCAAAAAAGTTCCTTAATCAAAAGATTCAGGAATGATAGGGGAGGTGAGTACATGGATACTCTGTATTTTCAGNTTTTTGACTTTTATTGATGATGTTTCTAGGTTTTGTTATGTTTATCTATTACATACTAAGGATGAAGCATTAGATAAATTTAAAGTATTTAAAACTGAAGTTGAATTGCAAAAAAGTTCCTTAATCAAAAGATTCAGGAATGATAGGGGAGGTGAGTACATGGATACTCTGTATTTTCAGTCTGTTGGTATAATCCATGAAACGACTGCTCCCTATACACCTCAGCAAAATGGTATTTCTGAAAGGAAAAACAGGGTGCTGAAGGAGATGGTTAATTCCATGTTGTCCTATTCAGGGCTGGGTCAAGGGTTCTGGGGTGAAGCTATGTTAGCAGCTTGCTATTTACTAAATAGATTTCCCAAAAAAAGGAAAAAGGTTACCCCTTATGAACTCTGAACTAAAAGAAAACCCAACCTGAACTTTCTCAGGATTTGGGGTTGTAGGGCAGTTGTAAGACTCCCTGATCCTAAGTTAAAAACTTTGGGTGAAAGAGGCATTGAATGCATCTTTGTTGGATATGCTGAGCATTCCAAGGCATATAGGTTCTATGTTATTGAACCTAATGAATCTGTTTCAATTAACTCTATAATTGAATCAAGGGATGCACTCTTTGATGAGAGTAGATTTTCATCAGTCCCTAGACCAAATCAGAGGATTCCAGATGGAACCAATGATACTGGTGTTTTAGAGATCCCTAATGAGGTTTCTGATGAGGTTGTAGAACAACAACCTGAACATGAGCTCAGAAGAAGCAAAAGGGTTAGGACTCCAAAGTCATTTGGACTTGAGTTTCAGTTATACTTAATTGAAGGTACAAGGAGTGAGGTCTCTGACCAATATTCCTATTGCTTCATTGTTGAGGATGATCCCAAAACATTTGAAGAAGCAATGAAGTCCCAGGATGTTGCTTTCTGGAAAGAAGCAATAAATGATGAGATGGATTCCATCATGGGCAACAACACTTATGTGTTAACTGATCTACCACCTGGTTGTACACCTTTAGGTTGAAAATGGATTTTCAAAAAGAAAATGAAGGTAGATGGAACTGTTGAAAAGTTCAAGGCAAGACTAGTTATTCAAGGCTTTAAACAAAAGTCAGGAATAGACTATTTTGATACTTATGCCCCTGTGGCTCGTATCAGTACCATAAGATTGCTAATTGCTTTGGCATCAATTCACAATCTGGTTATTCATCAGATGGATGTGAAGACAGCTTTCTTGAATGGTGACTTAGATGAGGAGGTTTACATGAACCAACCTCAGGGCTTCATCATGTCTGGCAATGAAAACAAGGTGTGTAAAATAAATAAGTCTCTTTATGGACTAAAACAAGCACCTAAGCAATGGCATCAAAAATTTGATGAAGTGGTTTTGTCTAGTGGTTATTTACTTAATCAGGCTGACAAATGTTTATATAGCAAATTTGATGAATCTGGTAAAGGAGTCATCATTTGTCTATATGTTGATGACATGTTGATCTTTGGCACTGACCAAAATCAAGTTGATCTTACAAAAGAATTTTTGTCATCAAGGTTCTCCATGAAGGATATGGGGGAGGCTGATGTTATCCTTGGTATTAGGATTAAACATGAAAGTAACAAGATTTCTATCTCTCAGTCTCATTATATTGAGAAGGTGTTGAAGAAATTTAATTAGTTTGATTATACTCCAGTGAGTACTCCTATGGATGCAAGTGAGAAACTAATGCCTAATACTGGCAAAGCTGTATCTCAACTTGAGTATTCTAGGGTGATTGGCTGCTTGATGTATGCCATGACTTGTACAAGGCCTGATATTGCTTTTGCAGTGGGTAAACTGAGCAGGTATACTAGTAATCCTAGTGCTCATCACTGGCAAGCAATTCAAAGGGTTTTTAAGTATTTGAAGAGAACTATGGATTATAGTCTCTCATATACTGGTTATCCTTCTGTATTAGAAGGATACACTGATGCAAGTTGGATCAGTAACACTGAAGACAATTCGTCTACCAGTGGCTGGGTATTCCTACTTGGTGGAGGTGCAATTTCTTGGGCATCCAAGAAACAAACTTGTATTACTAGTTCAACCATGGAATCTGAATTTGTGGCTTTAGCTGCTGCTGGTAAAGAAGCTGAATTGTTGAGAAACTTGCTTCTTGAGATTCCATTGTGGCCTAAACCTATAGCACCTATTTCTATCCGTTGTGATAGTGCTGCTACATTGGCAAAGGCTTATATCCAGATGTACAATGGGAAGTCTAGACACTTACGTGTCAGGCATAGCATGATTCGTGAGCTTATCATGAATGGGGTGGTATCTATAGAGTTTGTTAGATCTCAACAAAACTTAGCTGATCACTTGACGAAGGGTTTGGCTAGAGACTTGGTTTTAAAGTCTGCTAAAGGGATGGGTTTAAGTCCAACTTAGTCACTGAATGCAAAGATACCCAACTCCCTTCTAAGAAAACTTGGAAGCTGAGTTCAATTTGGAAAGCTGAACATTCTGTGGACTGGAGAACATGTTTTATATTACATCCCAAGGTTGTGCTTGTTGCCTGCTGGAAAGGAGGATGAAGTCTTCACTTCTTAATGGTTAATTTCTTTGAAAAAGTGCTAAGCAGGAGCATGATTAAAAGATGAACCACCTATGTAAATGTTGAAGTTTTGCCGCTTCAGGAAGCTTTGGACTTTTAGCTTTTACAACATTTATGAATTGGATATGGACACATGGCTTGTAATAGTGTCAGGAGTATTTAAGTGTTTGAAAACTTGTGTGTATTTATCTTCAGGTATTCAAATGGGTTGAAGGGTTCAATTCTTAGAACACCCTGATTCTCGAATGTTTGAACGTATATGTACTAGTGAGGAAATTCAATCCTCAGGATATTTTCATTTATGCACTTGTTTTGTTTAATGTTTATTTTTCATGCAAAGGAAGTGAACTAAATTTGGGGAGGATTGTTGGAAAATTTAGTGCACTTGAAGGATTAATTCACACCTGGTAATGGGTTTGGAGGTACGGAGTGTACACCTATTTGGTCACTAAATTCCTTGACTCAATAGTGGTTATGATAGTTGAATCTGCTGCTAGTAGTAGACTAAAGTACTTCTTGATCAAAGTACTGCTTGATCAAAGTACTGATTGTTCAAAGTACTGCTTCATTATTGTGTAAAGTACTGCTACGTTTTAACCACTGATCCCTACTATTATGGAATGTACTATGTTATAATTAATGGGTCATTAATTATACATAATTCCATGGGCTAGGGTTTGAGTATTCTCTATTATAAATAGAGGTCATAACAATCTGCATGGAGACGATCAACACAAAAAACCCTAAACACTTGAATACACTTCTGTTCTTGATTTGTGCCTAAAACAAGAACATCACTTTGTATTATCCCATAGAGATATTCGTGTAACCCAGGCATAGGGTCGAATAGTTTCTATTGGAAAGTGATACCACGATTTCAAGTGAATATCCAGTACCTTATTGATTATCTTAACCCTAATCTGGGAACACTCCAACACATATAAACCAACAATGAAGTTATGAAGGTTTGGGATACAATATTCCAGTGGTGGGGTTTAGGTTCGCCTGATGCGTTTACTATAAAGGAGATGGTGCTACATGGTGGAAATCTGGTAATGTCTAAAACGAGCAAGTTACTTTGGAATTCTGTTGTGTGGGTTACATGCTATTTAGTGTGGAAGAACAGAAACTATCGAATCTTTAAAGGTAAATTTGAGACACGTGAGAAACTGTTTTGAGATGTGCAATTAAAAAGTTATGAGTGGATTAATAGAAGATCGACGAATGGCGAGTTTGATTGGCAACAGTGGGTAACTAGTCCAAATTTATGCAGGTTTACTTCTGGTGCAGGTTGATGTTGAGATAAATGGGTGATAGCTTATGTGGGTTTGGTTAAAAAAAATACATATGTTTTGGCCAAAGTGGGTAATATAAGGTAATGTTGAAGATAGAGTTGTACAAGGCTAAATTGGGTTGGGTCCACTGATGGCTAAGATGTACCATATCTCGTGGCATTCTTGTTGAGAGGATCCATGTTTATGTATATTTGGTTATTTTTGTTTTGAGGTTTCAGCGTTGTGAGAATTGATATATCTGAGATGTTATGTAATCTGTACCATTTGTTGAGTAATAGATTTGTTGATGTTTCAAAAAAAAAATACCGCCATTTTGTCCGTATATTATTCAAACGGGGATAACCGAAACTCGCGGGCAAACCCGAAAAACCGATGGATAATATTAATTGGGTACCCGGCGGGTAATGGGGTGGATACGGGTTTGGATATTATAAAAGGGTCCGGGTACGGGTACACTAAAACCCGCCCCAAACCCGACCCGTTGCCATCCCTAAGTCATAGGGTTAAGATTTGCTTTCTCTCTCCATTTTGTTCAACCTTATCTTGCAACAAAATCTTTTTTTTTTCATTACTTGGTCTATCACCAAGAAACAATCCCAAAACTCAAACAACCACCAAAACCCAAACATAATAATAACGAAGCTCCCGGCTATGCTCTATTTTTGAGGCATACTATGAAATATCTGTTACTTGTTATGAGATTCATTCAACTTCACTCTATTTTTTGCGTACGAAGGTCTTGAAGCAATAATAAGGTAAATCGACGGCATATTTTTATTGATAGATCCGGTTTTTTTTTCTTTTTTTTTTAATTTTGTTTAATATATATTTATTATATGAAAAGATAAATGAAATTAAAATAACATTTTTTAATAACTTTTTTTAGATGTGGTCTTGCCATTTTTTGGCCTATATGGGTTTCTTTTAATCCATTTCGTGAGCCTTTCTGTTTAGAGCAATATTGGGATTTTCGGTTTTAAACACTAGTCATTTCATAGGCACATTTTAGGCCTTCACCATTTTTATCCATTTCCTTTTGTTTAAACTTAGAAACCCTATTCATTTAGCCCGAGTGGCGTTATCTTTACTCCAACATATTTGGCTGGTGGTAAACACGATCTTTCAATTTTTTGCTTAAAAATCTTTGTTGATTATTTGATTTGTTTTTTGCAAATGATATTTATATATGTATATTTTATTATGCTATTTGTTCGACTACAATATTTGTTTTATTATGCTATTTGTTAGGCTACAAATATAATTTAAAAAACAAATCAAATAATCAACAAAGATTTTTAAACGAAAAATTGAAAGATCTTGTTTACTGCCACTCGAGCCAAATCTATTGGAGTGAAGTTATCCTACTCGAGCTCACTCGAGCCAATTGAATAGGGTTTCAAAGTTTTAATTACACAAAGAATTGGGGAAAAATGGTGAAGGCCTAAAACGGGCCTAAGAAATGAGCAATGTTTAAAACCGGAAGGCCCAATATTGGTCTAAAAAAAGCCCACGAAATGGATTAAAAGGAACCCATATAGGCCAACATAGCAAGGCCAGGTCTAAAAAAAGTTTATTAAAAAAATGTTATTTTAATTTCATTTATTTTTTTATATATAATAAGTATATATTAAAAAAAACACATCTATCAATAAAAATATGCAATTGATTTACCTTGTTATTGATTCTAGAGCTTCATATGCAAAAATTCTGATCCATTTGGTTTATTCTGAAAGGTTGTGACATATTGGTTAATTTGAATGTTATTCTGAAAGGTGCTGACATACTATTACAAACACAAAAACATACAAGACATATGTATGACAAGTTCAAATGAGTTTGTTCTAAGCTTGAAAAATTATCTGACCCATTTGGTTCCAGTATTGAATCTGGCCAAATTAAGAACTAATTTACGAAAAAAAAATAAAAATAAAAAAAATACCAGAATCGGTTAAAAAGATCTAGAACAAACTGTCTGGTTTGGTCTGGTCTTGGTTTAAATTTTGTGGGTTTGTCTGTCCGGACTGAGTTTTGCACACCCTTTTAAACATGCACTTTCTTTCTTGTTTAAGCACCAAAACATCATATTAGATTTAGTTTCAATAGGTAAAATAACACCTTTCCATTGGTATATTGCACAGAAAAATTTGGAAGGATGGTGGATTTTTAATTTCCTTTTTACATCCGTATTTAAACTGATGTTGATTATTGCTCGTGTACAAACGTGGCTTTGAAAAACATGGTTTTAAGTAAGTTAGAGCATAAGGTATCACAATGAGTTCCCTCGCCGAATCCGATGTGGTAAGGGTTTTGGCGCCGCCGAACCCTCGCTGTGACAACATGGTTGCTCGCCGAATCAAACTTCGCTGAATACACGGCGTAAAAAGACAAAAATAAATAAATAAACAAGTAACCGTTTTTTTTTTATTTTTTATTTTTTATTTATTTATTTTTTTAATTTAGCCAACTTTTTTTCTTTTTGAAGGCTGCGTTTATGATTTGTGTGTTGGTTGGAGAGTGACTGCACACATAAATTAGGGTTGTGTGTTTCTAATAATTAAGGATTGTCTTTATTTTTGGTGGTGTTTAGGATTAGACATAGTTAAAATTGGACTTTATTGGGCTAAATTTAAATCGGGGCTGCTCCTTGTTCCATGTGAAGTTTAACTAGATACCGTTGGGACTTATTTCAATATACAAAGTTGACAAAAGATTGTCTTTTAATCGTATGTTTTTTTTATTATTATTTTTTTAGTTTCTTTTTGTATTTTTATTTGGATGAATGTAATTTAGTTTGTTTAAAAAGAATGGGAAGGAAACTAAAATTGTGGGTGGGTGGGGCAAAAATGGCTATGTTGTGAGTGAATTAGTATTTTGAAGTGTGAGTGTTGAAAGTGGGAATGCTGATGTAACATCAGTGGGGCCAAATGGCTAAGTTGTGATGCCTTAGGCTAAACACAGTAAGGGTCGATCAATCGATCGATAGTTGTGTCGATTTCAGTCAATCGCCACTTCTGTGACCTTGAAATCCCTTGTCGATCAATCGGTTCTTTTTTTGCATAAGGTTCGTTTGGACGACCTCAATCGATTGAGGTTTAACTTGTTTTGTTAAAAAAAAAAAAAAAAAAAAAAAAANTATCTCACACCAATCGACCCATCTTTGCCGGCACTACAACGGCAAAAGCTAAAGGAAATTAAGGATTCAATCAAGGCACGCCACAACCTAGATTATTAGTTTAAGTTTTTAATAAGTATTGTAATGTTTTAATTTTATTTGAAGTATTATGTAAGTTTTGAATTATTAATGAAATTTAAGTTTGTTGTTAAAAAAGAAATGAAGGTCGTGTTTACTGTGGCAACCAATCGCCTGAAGGTCGCCTTAGAGAGTAAGCTGACGTGACAGAAAAAATGAAAATGATTGACCCTCATTACTGTGTTTGTGTCAGGTGTGGTGGCTAAGCCACTTTTGACTTTCCCTTTTTTTTGCCACCTCATCATCCCCACTTTCACAAAAACACATTTTCATTAGTGGCATGCCACTTTTTCCTATTTGAACCCCACCTACCATAATTTTATTGTCTTTTTTATTTTTTCAAACAAACTAAATTTCATTAATTCAAATAATTATAAAATACGAAACTTTAAAAAATACGAGAAAAAAAAATACGAAAAATAAAAAAGATACTAAAAATGTAAGGGATATATATGGGTGTGTATATTTATTAAATTGATTAGATGTGTGTAGCTGATGTATTAAATTGATCGGGTGAGTGTATTAATTTCTTTTTAACTACAATAGTGAAACACTCCAACACTTGAATCGATGCTTGTGTTGTTGCAATGAATTTAATACATATGATAGAAATTACACATATGACTAGTGAGACATGAATTTAGTTTGTTGACTAATAAGTACAAACATTTTATTTGAGTGGTGCAAGCCAAAATGAGCTATAAACTTTTTGAAAGGAGTGAACTCAGGAATTTAATACATACAAATTTAATACTTTTAAGCACACATCTACTCAGTCATAACTAATAGTACAATATACATCTACTCAGTCATAACTACTATAGTACAATACGAAAATAATAAAAAAAAATACATATGAAGTAAGGGTACGTGAACTTTCGGCTTGTTGTTGTTGCAACGATTGGTCATACTGAATAGCTTGCATAATCAACTCGATGATCGGGCGTTCGGAATAAATTGAATCACTCATGTTTTTTTGGTAAAGAGTAAGTGTTTTGATAGAGAAATTTGTATAAAAAATGGTTAAAAATAAGGTAATATATATAATCTGTAAATGTGTTAATTTTATATTAAAATCAAAAAAATTTGAAAAGTATATATATATTTTTCTGTCCTCATCCATACCACTTAAGCGGCTATATTGATTCTAACGAACAAAATTGGTGTGGTGCTGAGAAATGAGGCCGCCACTTTATGCTCCACATAGGAATTGTCAAGACATTTAGTCACTATACCCAATACTTTTGTAAAAGCATGGCATATTTCTTTAAACATTTTTGAAAGTACTCGTTTTGTTAAATTTATTTAACTCCTTTTTCTTTCACCTGGATCTATAACCAAGAAAGAATCCCAAAACTCCAACAACAACCACCAAAAACCAAACCATAGTAATACCAAAGGTTGTAAAATCGCTAGGCGCTAGTGAGGCGGTCGGGTAGGGCCTAGCGATTAATCGGATTAGAATTTTTATGCACAACATTGTAATTTTATATATTATATAGTATTATATGTATGAGATAAGCATCATGCATCAAAGTTCAAATGTTTCAAATGTTCAAATATAAACATAATATATAATTCTTCAAAGTTTAAAGTCAAACATAGATATTACTCGGTTTGTTGACTATTTTTAAGCGATCTTTGACTGATTTTGTCCGATTAATCGGCTTGTTGACCGATTTTTAAGCGATTTTGACTGATTTTTAAGGCGACTTTGTTGACCGATTTTTAAGCGATTTTGTCCGATTAATCGGTTTGTTGACCGATTTTTAAGCAATCTTTGACCAAAGCGATTAAATAGGCCGATTATGATAAATCAAGGCGGTTATTGAGCGACCAGCGATTATGCGGGGATTAATCGGCCGCCTGGACCGATTTTTACAACAGAGGTAATAACAAAACTCAAACGAACACATTGTGTATAAATTGTTTTGATTTCCCTTGTTTATGTGGTATTTTTTTTCTTGAAACCACAAATTCCTGTTTCCTGAAGAAGGGAAAAAAAATCTTGAAAAGTTAAACTTGCGCAACCCAAGCTCACAAAAACCTAAGTATTGAGCATCTTGATCTTGTTTTAATTTGACTATTTTGGCTCTAGGTTTTAGATTATGGCAAAAAAAAACGGTTCTTTGGTTTCGTCTCCTTTAAATTCATGTTTTGATATTCAAAATGATATGCTACACTTGCATTTTTTCATATGAATTAGGGAACCACATATTTATTAGGTTCAGGATCAAATTGGCTCTCAACATGAACTAAAATACTGTGGACCAGTTTAAATCGGTTAGGTTTTGCGGTCTCATCATAATTTTTCTTCGTTTGGTTTTGTCTGATACAACACCTATCACTGTAGGGTGCGCTACAAAATACTACTTACACATACACGTACATGCCCTACCACAAACATAGGCTATATGCATAACACACGTGATACACTTTTGTGCCATAACTAGCCAAAGCTCACTGCTCTTTTGCCAAACGACTACTAAAATTCAAAATGGCCATTGCTCACCCCGCCCCAAAAAGCTCCATATCGCTCCGCGCCAAACATACCCACTAAGTGCACACTGTGTCTTCCACAAAACAACCTCTGCCAGATTCTCCAAAAATGTTGCAAAGAACTTGCCCTGTGCCTGTAAACGCTTATGCACCATTCTTAAAAACCCATATAAGCCTGGTTCAATGATCAACCCGACATGGCTGTGAGTCCTATGTTACGTATCTTTTCACATTTTCGCACATTTAAATATATCATAAATATAGAAAAAGAAAGCAAACACAAAAGCATTAAACATGGCCAGCTTCATATAATCTTTGATCTTATAAGTAACAGAAGCACCAATTGTACAAATTTGAAACACAAGTTTGAGCAAAGCCTCAGTTTGCAAAGATTCAAAATGACCCTTGAAAGATTCCGGATGTAAACTGGCCGGACGGAGTGGCCGTAAGTAATAAAAGCACCAATTATGCATATAATCTGGGGATCTTGGAGGGCTTCAAACGAATTTGATGCAACACAAATTGGAGCCACGGGGGAAGTTCAATAACCTGTCTCGCCTCTTATGATCAATTTTATGACCATTTATTATCAAAATCTCCAAATTCTGAGTCTTTTTATCAAGGTGAATTCTTCTTGAGTTATAGTCTCCCGATTCTTATTTATGATTTCCTTCATTTTCAACCGAAGACAAGTCGTGGGTTCGAACGCATGTCGAAACTATGTTGTGCGTGCGGGATTGGTAGAAGCCCCTAAGGATAGACAAACAAGAAATTACCAATAATTGGTTATAACTTATGAGTCACCGAGTCCCTGATGCTCCCTTATGAATCTTGCGGTCAAACAAGTTACTTTTAACTTCACAATTAATATTAGAAAGATTATGTTATCTACAATAAACTTGATGATACAAAATAGAAAAAACATTGATATGTCAATAACCTTAAGCACGATTGTTCGATAGAATGGTGGGGTAGAAATTGTGTTATATCCAAGAATCATTCTTCAGGAGGTCGGGGATGCTCGAAATAAAGGTTAAACATGGTATATTAGATTAAAGAATTGGGGAAGATGTGTGTGTTTTCTAGAGAGAGAAAGAAGGAAAACACACACACTTCTTATTATAAATGAGACATCCAACCCTCCTAGATGGAACTAGGAGGTTATTTATAGGTGACTAAGTGCCATACTTAACATAGTTGACACATTTAGTCCCTTTACTTATTAACTAATGCAATTCCCGACTATAACATTATTTTCAAGGCTAACAATCTCTCCCCAAAGTAATGTTATATGGGAATTGCTTACAATGTTCCCTATAAGCACAATTAAGTAAAACACAATACAAAACATAAGTACAGCAGCTCCGAGAGTGGTCTTCAAGCACCATAGCTTCACTTATCCATCTGAGTCTTCTCAGCTGCCATCACTTTGACTTGTAGAGGAAAAATGTGAGCGAATCTAATTAGGGATTAACATTGGCCATTACAATACACTCTCCCTTAATTAGTGCTCTCCCCCAAACTGACAACATCTCTGATGAATGCCCTAACTCTGAAGAAGTCTTTTATGATAAACACATGCGAACCGTCTTTAGTCTTCAAACATTCAGCGGAATATGTAAAACGACTGTAGACTCGACCTTCTTCAAGATTTTCTGTTCGGGGGTACAACGTATCAACATCTTCATCTTCACCAAATGCATTCCAGCTATCTTATAATCAGCCAATAACGTACACATGTAATCAACAAAGGTAGAAACAGTTAAGCCTGGTCACATGGACCTTTAGTACTTCATAAAGTACATATTTAGTACACATTTCTCTCCCCTGATGATTGCGATCTCATCGGAATCAGCATAACATTGTGTACATGTAGTATTAGCCGGAAGCACATTTAGCATAGACAATAATCAGCACGTGTGAAGATGTCGATATTCCCAATCTACTAACGATACCATATGAAATTGTCTAACTCTTTATCAACCTCTGAATGAACAACGACGGCTATTTCCATTAACCCCATAAGGAAGAACTCAATATGACGAACTTGAGAATGAAGTAAGATTCCCCAGACTTGTGACTTAAGCTTGTGGTTCGTGTAGTGACTAAGAATGGTGTAGAGAGTTCGTACTCCATCGAATCCCTAAGTACTCAATACTCTTCAACCAACCAACCATCAAGTATGAGACATAACACCTTTTGATTATCCACAACTACGTGTGACACTGAGCACTACAATGTAACTCCTTTAAGTGATAGTTAACTAGGTCTTCGTCCGTCCACCCCTTGACCTATGAAAACTAGATAAACCAAGTCTTCGTCACCATGAATGTAACCCCTAGGTTAACATATTTATGTGCCCAACAATTCATCTTCGCGGAATGGAAGAAAGAAAGAAGATGAAATAAGTACGCATCCGTAAAACTTCACTTCAAACCCAAATAGATAATCAAACTTGGGAAAAAAAAGGAAAAATTTTCCCCCTTTTTTCCCCCTTGGGGTAAGTTTTCTTCCAAAAACCAAAACTTTTTCTTTGAAAAATTTTTTTAAAAAAAAGGGACCCACCCAAAATTTCCGGGTCCATTGTATATGATTCTTGATCAGATCTTTTTTTAAGGCAACGTGGGTGTGATGTGAGGTGTGAATTATGTACACCTTTTATACAGAACATGCATGCAATTCATTTGTGTTCATTACTATATACCAATTTATATTCCACGCGTCAAAACACACGCACGTTTTGCCTTAAAAAGATTTCCTGATCACGAAATCAAATAACAATGACGATGCTAATATCAGAAGTTGGTGACTACAGAAATTCTTCATTATCTTATTGGGTTTGAAGTGAAAGTTTTCACGGCTGCGTAACTTCATTTCAATCTTCTTTTCTTTCTTCATTCCGCGAAAGAATGTTTGGGCACATAAATATGTTTAACCTAGGGGTTTACAATTCATGGTGACGAAGACTTCGGTTTATCCTAGTTTTCATAGTCCAGGGGGGTGGACGACCGAAGAAACCTAAAGTTAACTTCAAACCGGTTAAAGGAGTACATTGTTTAGTTGCTCAGTGTCACACGTAAAATTATGTGGAAAAAATCAAAGGTGTTATGTTCTCATACTTTGGGGAAAGGTTTGTTGGGTCTGAATGAGTATATGAGTAAGTTAGGGATCGATGGAGTTTAACGATCTCTCATACACGATCTCTGGGAGTCACCTACACGAACCACAAGCTTAAGTCCACAGTCTGGGGAAGTCTTAACTCACTCGTCTCAAGTTCGTGCATAGTTCCGAGTCTTTTCGCTCTTTGGGGGTTTAATGGAAACCGTCGTGTTCATTCAGGAGGTTTGATAAAGAGTTAACAATTTTCATATGGTTTATCGTTAGTAGATGGGGGAATTATCGACATTCTTCACACGTGCTGATTATTGTCCTATTGCCTAATGTGCTTCCGGCTAATACGAATTACACAAGTGTTATGCTGATTTCCGATGAGATCGAATCATCAGGGGAGAAGAAAGTGTAAGAAATTATTACTGTTTTTTAAAAAAAGGCAAAAAAACGGGTAACAAAGGGTCCAATGATGACCAGGGCGTTAACTGCTTTTCTACTTGTGTTGATTTAAACATGTGTACGTTATTTGGCTTGATTATAAGAAAAACTGTAAGCATTTGGGAAGATGAAGATGTTTGGATACGTTGTACCCCGAAACAGAAAATGCTCTGAGAGTCGAGTCCTTACAGTTCGTTACATATTCCCTGAAGTTGGACGAAAGCGTAATCCACAATGCCACCATCTAGTCGTTATACTTCGGATCACCAAGACGTCTAGGTTTACGGGCATTCATCCAGAGATGCTTGTCAGTATTTGGGGAGAGCACTTATTTAAGAGAGAGTCGTTTAACTGGTAATGGCCAATTGTTAATCCCTAATAGATTCGCCCCATTTTTCTCCTACAGTAAAGTGAATGGCAGCTGTAGAAAGACGTCGAGAATGGATTAAGTGACAGCTTAGTGCTTGAGACACTCCTCGGAGCGTGCTGTACTCTATGTTTTTATTGTGTTTACTGTTAATTTGTGCGTTTATAGGGGAAACATTGTAAAGCAAATCGCGCATATAACATTACTTTGGGGAGACGATTGTTAGTGCTTCGAAAAATTAATGTTATAAGTCGGATGCATTAGTTAATCAAGTAAAAGGGGACCTAAATGTTGTCAACTATTTTAAGTATGCGCACCTAATAAAAGGTAACTCCCTAGTTTCCAATCATAGGAGCGGTTTGCATGTCTCACTTTAATAATAGAACGAGCGATGTGTGTTTTCCTCTCTTCTCTAAAAACACACACATCTCCCAATTTCTTTAATCTAATAAATACTCGTTTTTTAAGCTTTTATTTTCGAGCAGACTCCCTTGACTCGCTCGAAGAATGATGCCTTGGAATAAGACACATACCCCACCCATTTCTATCGAACAACGTGATTAAGGTTATTGACAGTATCAATGTTTTTTTTTTCTATTTTTGTATCTCCAAAGTTTATGAGTATTACATAATCTTTCTAAATATAATGTGAAGTTAAAAGTAACTGTTTGAGCGCAAGATTTAATAAGGGGAGCAATCAGGGGAAAACTTGTGACTCATAAGTTTATTATACCAACTTGGGTAATTTCTTTGTTTTGTCTTAATCCTTTAGGGGCCTTACCAAAATCCCGCACCAACAACATATTCGACATTGCGTTTCGACCCAACGACTGTCTTCGGTTGAAAATGAAGGAAACATAAATAAGCAAATCGGGAAGACTATAAACTCAAGAAGAATTCACCTTGATAAAAGAGTCAGAATTGATTTTTGATATCAATTGGTCCATTAATTCTGATTCTAGAGCGAGACACGTTAATTGAAACGCTCCCGTGGCTCCATTTGTGTATGCATCAAATTCGTTTGAAGCCTCCAAGAATCCAAAGATTATAATGCATAATTAGGTGGCTTGTTATTACTACGGGCCACTTTCGTCCGGACCCATTACACCGGCAAATCCTTTTCAAGGGGTCCCCAATTGTGATCTGCCAACGGGCTTTGCTAAAAACTTGTGGGTTTTCAATTTTGTACAATTTGGGGTTTGTTGCCTCCTGTTTTTACTTTAAGAAGAATCTCCAAAGGATTTAATAGAACAGCTTGGCCATTGGTTAATTTGCCTTTGCTTGTATTGCCTTTTCTTGTTTTTCCTATTAATTAATGAAAATTTTAAATGTGCGAAAATGGACAAGAATACGTTAACCATTAGGACTTACACCATGTTGTTTTCGGTTGATCATGAACCCAGGCTTTTATATGGGTTGTTAGAATGGTGGGCATAAGCGTTTACAGGCACAGGGCAGGTTCTTTGCAACAATTTAGTCTGGAGGAAGAATCTGGCAGAAGGTTGTTTTTTTGTTTGGGAAGAACAGTTGTTGCCACTAGTTTGGTATGTTTGGGCCGGAGCGAATGGGAGCTTTTTGGGGCGGGGGGTTTGAAGCAATGGGCCATTGATTTTTGTATCGTTTTCTTTGGCAAAGGAAGCAGTGGGAGCTTTTTGGGGGGCTAGTTCTTATGGCCCCCACAAAAAGTTGTATCAACGTGTGGTATCCAATAGCCTATGTTGGTTCTGGTAGGCAAATGGACGGTTGTGCTATGTTTGTTAATGTAGTTATTTTGTGCGCAACCCTAACAAGTTGATAGGGGTGGGTTCTTGTATTCAAAAACAAAACCCCAAACGAAAGAAATTGATGGAGAAACCCGCAATAAAACTAACCGATTAACTTGGGGGTCCAGATTTGTTTCTGTTGTTGAAAAGAAGCCAATTGAAATTCCTGAACCTAATTAAATTATGTTTTTTTTGGGTTCCTAGAATTTTCAATGAATAAAAAAAATGCAAGGTGCGGTAGCATATATTTGAATACAAAAACAATGAAATTTTAAGGAGAAAAAAACGAAAAACCAAAGAAAACCGTTTTTTTTGCAAATATAAATTATTAAAACTAGCCAAATAGTGAAATTTAAAACAAAGAATTTTTCAAGAAATGCTCCAATTACTTAAAAGGTTTATGTCTGAGGCTTGGTCTGCGGCAAGGTTTAAAATTTCAAGATTCCTTTCCCAACTCCAGGAACAGTAAAATCTGGGGTTCTTCCAGAAAAAAAAAATAAAAAAGGCAAATCCAAACAATTTTATGACACATTTGGTGGTTTTCGGGTTATTAAAGTTGTTTATTATATTATCTTGTTTTGTAAAATCGGTCCCCCAGGCGCGAGTGTTTAAATTCGCCGCAATTAAATCCGCTGGTCGCCTCAACTACGCCTTTGGGAAATTTATCAATAATCGGCCCTATTAATTTCGCTTTGGGTTCCAAAGATTTGGCTCTTTAAAAATCTGTTCCCAACAAAAAAACCGATTAAAATCGGACAACAAAATCGCTTAAAAAGAAATGGTTCAACAAAGGTTCGCCTAAAAAATAGTCCAAAATTCGCTTTTTTAAATCGGGTCACAAGCCGATTATAATCCGGAAACAAAAATTCCGTCAAAGGATCGCTTTTAAAAATTTAGTCCCAAACATCCCGAGTTTAAGGGGTATCTTATGTTGGCTTTTTAACTTTGGGAAGAATATTAAATATTTAACTTGGTTTTAATTTTTTTGAACATTTGCAATATTTGGAACTTTGGCAAGATGCTATTCTCAATACCAAATACCATAATAAAATATATTTAAAAACAATTTTCTTTGTGCAATAAAAAAAATTCTTTTAATTCCGAAACTTACGACTAAACCGCTTAGGCCCTTAACCCGACCCCCGCCTCACTAGCGCCCCCTCGATTTTTTAAAAACCATTTTGGTTTTTTTATTACTATGGTTTTGGGGTTTTTTGGTGGGGGTTGAGTTTTGGGAAAATTCCTTTTCTTTGGTTGATTTAAGAATTCCGGTGAAAAAGAAAAAGGAAGTTTAAATAAATTTAAACAACGAGTTATTTTCAAAATGTTTAAAGAAATATGCCATTGCTTTCACAAAGGAGGGTTTATTTTTGGGGGTTTTTTTTTAAACAGTTTTTGGGAAAAAAAAAAAAACAATGTTTGGGGTTCCTTGACAACCAATTTCGCATGGGTGGAGCATAAAAGTTGCGGCCTTCCCATATTTCCTTCAGCAACCACAAAAGCCATTTGTTTCGTTTTAGATTCAATTAACTAGCCAATTTTAAGTGGTAATGGGAATTTGAGGAAACAAAAAACACTATAATTTACATTTTCTTCAATTTTTTTGATTAATAAAAATGTACCACTTTACAGTTATATAAACCTATTTACCATTTTTTTACAAATTTTCTTTTCGGTTATCAAAAACCAACTTTATCTTTAACAAAAAACATGAGTGAATCATTTTATTCCGAAACGCCCGATCAATCGAGTTTTTTTTTTGAATTAATGCAAGCTATTCCCAGTTATTGTACCAAATTCGTTTGCCAACAACCAAAGCCCCCGAAAAGTTTCTCACGTTATTCTCTTTTCCTGTTCATAATGTAATTTCTTTTATTATTTTTCGTATTGTACTATTTAGTAGTTTATGACTTTGAAAGTTAGAAATTGTATATTTGTACTTATTAGTTTTTTGGAAAAAAAAACCCTTGGAAGGTTAGAATTGTTGGTGCCCTTTAAATTATTTAAAGTGTTGTTCATTTGTATCTTAAATCCTTGAGTTTCACCTTCCTTTTTCAAAAGTTATAATTAGCCATTGGCTTTGCACACTTTCAAATAAAATGTTTTGTTACTTATTATCACAAACCTAAATTCCATGTCCCTCCAACCTTTTTTTTTTAGGGTTTCCCCCAAAATTTTTTGTAAATATATCCATATTTGTTTATTTTTTAAAAAAAATTTTCAATTTGCAAAACACAACAAGCAATCGAATTTCCCCAAAAGTTTGTTTTGGGGAGTTGTCACAATGTTTGAAGTAAAAAAAAAATTATACCATCACCGATTATTTAAATACTCTTAGCATTGACCTCTCTCACACATTATTCAATACAAGGAAATAACTTGAAAACTTATATATCTAATACCATGTATCTTTTTTCGGATTTTCTCGTATTTTTAGTTTCTATTATAATTATTGATGAAATAGTTGTTTTGCGACATTATAAAAAAGTCAATAAAATGGTTTAGGTGGGTTTTCAATAAAATCAGGCTTAATGAAATTGTTGAAAAGTGGGGAAATGGAATGAGGGTGGGCAAAATAAAGGAAAGTCCAAATGGGGCTAGCCAACCACACCTGAACCAAAACACAGGTTATAGAGGGAACTTTTTTAATTTTCTGTTTCGTCAAAGCTTAACTTTTCCTTCTTAAAGGCCCGACTTCAGGCGTTTTGGTCCACTGAAGTCCACAAGGAACCTATTTTAGTTTTAACAAAAAACTAAATTCTTAATATCCTCATATCTTAATCAAATATTCATACAATC
>LBNU01013593.1:93412-119146 GCA_014162995.1 Artemisia annua
CACTTTGTAAATTTTTGTAAATAGTTATTGTGTTATTTATATTAATGACTTATTAAAACACAGTACACTCCTTGTTTCATGTGCTCAGTTCTTGATGATGCCAAAACAAATCAAAATCCACATAGCCACAATTTCGACCCACAATATTCATTGCTTTCACTTTTTTTATGGAGACTCACACTCAATGAATATCACACCTACCACACCAACTTCCTACCCACCTTCCTGCTAAAATTAAATATCACACCTAGAAAAGTCACTTTATCAAACCACAACACTTCCTACCTCTCTTCACTCACTTTTCTTCCAAGTCGATAGACCGGATTTTCCTACCGGAAATCTGCCCGGTAACTCTGTACCAAAATAAGATTACCACATACGGCTTCGGAACTCAAAGCATTTCCACTGACGCTAATACTGTTTGCCAAAACTTCAACGTTACTATGTTTTGAACGGTTCCATAAATGGAACAAGTTACATGGCTTGCGTATTTCATCTAAATGATTCCAATGTCCACCATTCTTATGCGGAATTGCCCACAAAAAAAACATTTCAAAACAAGTATAAAAAATTAATAATCAATCATATCTTTAATTGATATTTTACGAGCTCTGCAACTTGCACATTTGTTGCTGATTCTTTTGTTGCAGCCGTGTCGATAACGGCTTTGATTTGTCCGTATTGGCAAGCTACTGCAGACATTTGGTAAATTTAATTAAAGTATGCTTGATAATTTATAACTTGTTTTTTGAAATGTTTTTTTAGCGCGTCCACATAAGGATTGTTGGTGGATTATTGAGATCCTTTTAGTGAGTACGGCACATGTAACTATTCTATTTGATGGACCTTCAACATGTACGTTAAAGTTTTCGTTCAAACATATTTTTTATGTATTTAGGCTAAGTAGACTTTCTTAATGGTGTTTTTTGCGGTGTTCTAGTTTAGTTTACTTGTTTCTGTTTTGGAACAATATTATTTTGTAATATGCGCCATATCAGTTCAATGACTCAATGGGGTTTTGAGGGAATTAAATAAAAAAAAAAAAAAATAAAAAAAAAAAAAAAAAAAAATTAAAAAAAAAATTTTGGCGGTTTTGGGGTACCATTCTTTTGGATTAAATTTGATTCGATAAGTGTAAATTCTAAGATTAATGCTTCGAGGGTGTGTTTATCTTTATCTTATTAATGGCTTACTTCCCCGGTTGCTTGTTTGGAAATAACATGTGGGGTGGTGTGGCTAGAATTTTTAAATGCTTGAATTCAAATAAGTCCCATGAAGTCACCCAGATAATCATAATATGAGCTGTTAACATAGTCTTCTAGAGATGATTAGAATATAATTTGTGAATTTTACTCCTATATGAATTTTTAATATATTTATACTATCTATTATTACCTGGGCTGTTTATTAATAGTAAACTCAAACATTTTTTGGTTTATTCAAATGTTTTAAGTTTACTCATTGGTTATGTAATTTTTAAAACCTTAATAGGGATGCTGATCTTTTTTACCCCCAAGAAATTGGTTATGCTATTAATGTTAACTTTGATTAATCAGGTTGTGGGTTTTACAGTGTAATCCTTGATCATTAGCATGATTCTGTTGGTGAGTTGCTCAAACTAATTATTCATGATCAGTTGTAGCATAAACACAATTTCTTGGGGGTAAAAAAGATTTCAGCCAAAATCCTATTAAGCGTTAAGGTTTTAAAAATTACATAACCAATGAGTAAACTTAAAACATTTGAATAAACCAAAAAATGTTTGAGTTTACTATTAATAAACAAGCCAGGTACATAATAGATAGTATATAGATATATATTTCATATAGGAGTAAAATTCACAAATTATATTCTAATCATCTCTAGAAGACTATTGTTAACAGCCATATTATGATTATTGGTGACTTCATGGGACTTATTTGAATTCAAGCACTTAAAAATTCTACCCACACACCCCATGTTATTCAAACAGCAACCGGGAAGTAAGCATTAATAAGATAAGATAAACACACTCGAGCATTATCTTAGAAATTTACACTTATCGATCATTTTAATCAAAAGATGGTACCCCCAAACCGCCCAATTATCCTCAACCCACATTTGAGTCATTGAACTGATATGGCCATATTTACAAATAATACTTGTTCCAAACAGAAACAAGTAAACTAAACTAGAACACCGCAAAAAACACTTAGAAAAGTCATACTTAGCTAAAAATACATAAAAAATATGTTTGAACGAAAACTTTAACGTACTATGTTTGAAGGTCCCATCAAATAGAATAGTTACATGCTTGCCGTACTCACTAAAGGATCCAATATCCACCACTCTTATGTGGAGCTGCATAAAAAAACATTTCAAAAAACAAGTATATAAAATTATCAAGCATACTTTAATTAATATTTACCATGTCTGCAGTAGCTTGCCAATACGCAAATCAAAGCCGTTATCGACACGGCTGCAACAAAAGAATCAGCAACAAATGTGCAAGTTGCAGACCTCGTAAATATCAATTAAAGTATGATTGATTATTTTTTTATACTTGTTTTTTGAAATGTTTTTTTTGTGCAATTCCGCATAAGAATGGTGGACATTGGATCATTTAGTGAATACGCCAAGCATGTAACTGTTCCATTTGATGGAACCTTCAAACATAGTACGTTGAAGTTTTGGTCAAACATATTACGTCAGTGGAATCTTTGAGTTCCGAAGCGTATGTGGTATCTTATTTTGGTAAAGAGTTACCGGGCAGATTTTCCGGTAGGAAAATCCGGTGTCTATTGACATTGGAGAAAAGTGAGTGAAGAGAGGTAGGAAGGTGTTGTGGTTTGATTAAAGTGACTTTTCTAGGTGTGATATTTAATTTAGCAGGAAGGTGGGTAGGAAGTTGGTGTGGTAGGTGTGATATTCAATTGGAGTGTGAGTCTCCATAAAAAAGTGAAACAATGAATATTAGTGGGTCAAATTGTGCTATGTGGAATTTTGATTTGTTTTGGCATCATACAAGACAACTGAGCACATGAAACAAGGAGTGTACTGTGTTTAATAAGTCATTATATATATAATTAACACAATAACTATTTACAAAAATTTACAAAACTGTACTGCTGATCTACTCAACACAATGTGACCCCTTTTAACCCATAATCTAGCCAGCATATTTTTAATTTTTCCACGTATAGTTATCCAATCCCCGCTCAAAATAGCGACGCAGCTGGCACAATGTGACCCATCTTGACCCATAATTTAGCCACATATTATTCCACATATGGTATCCAATTCCCAATAAAAATCGCGAAGCGGCTGGCAAAATGTGACCCGTTCTGCCATAATCTAGCTAGCATATTTCCCATGTATTGTATCCAATCCCACTAAAAACCGCGAATCAGCTGGCACAATGTGACCCTTTTTGACCCATAATCTAGCCAGCATATATTTCCATGTATGCTATCCAATCTCCACTAAAATACGCAAATGTATGGTCAAATCAAACCAAAGTGACTTGGTCGGTTCGTTTAGACGGTTTACAGGATCATGCACGACATTTAAATGGTCTAGTTAAACCTCAACCGTGAGTCATGACTTGCAGGTGCTTTTGTATCTGTACACCAACTGATCACCATAAAGCCAACTGTACACCAGCATAAAGCCCATGAATTGATCACCATAAAGCCCGTGAGTCATGACTTGCAGGTGCTTTTGTATCTGTACGCCAACCGTGAGTCATGACAGCGATACTATACCGTAAAGCCCATGAATCTTCAATGCAAATCAGTAATGATGGAAACTTACTTGGTTTGATAAATGATTGCGGCCATTTGTCCAACAGCATCTTCAAGGTTAGGAAACCGAGTCAAAAACTCGCCATGAAGATCTGAATAATCCAACTGATTTTGCTGCCACAAGCTAAGGCCACTAGCAATTACCCTCAAGCCATTCTGCAACAATGAAACACCCTCACCTATTCCATCTGGAAATTTTCTTTTCTTGTTAGTTTGTATTGTATCATCTATCTCCATTGCATCACTATCGATGGTCATCATCTTTTGGGCCATTTGCTTTAGCAATAGACCTTCTTTAACAAGCAGCACAAGCTCATTTGAAACAGGATTAGTTTGACATTAGCCACTTCCTTTTCAAAGAACACCTTCAACTCAAACATAAACCTTTCCTCATTTACATCAATTCCAGACTCCAAATCAAATGATAATGCTGCATCTGTTGGTACAAACCTCCACAGCTCATTGCAACTAGTACGGGCAGAAAGTTTAAAACCCTATCCTTAACCCAAACCCTTGGTAATCTAAAACCTGTTTATCCTTAACCCAAACCTTGGTATCTAAAACCTGTTAATCCTTAACCCAAACCCGTTTATTTTTATTTCCTGTCTTATTTCGTGTTTCGTGTGAGAAATTTTCACCCCTATAACAAAGTTTATTTGCAACATCTTGCCTTACATAATGAAATAATAACAAATTATTGTGTTAGTAGTATAATTCTTTATAAAGTTAAAAAACTGGTCTGATACATGTGCTCAACTCGTCCCAACCTATGATGTATACATATATATTTTTCTCTACTTTGATGTATATTAGTTATGTAGTTGATCTTACATTGCTACAAGTCACATCTATTTTCTTGTTGATGAATTGGATTTTGATATGTTTCTTAAACCTTAGAGTTTGTGATTTAATCAAATTTAATAGACCAACAAGTGCTTAGCATGGTAATAAAAGACACTAATCATATATGATAGAAGTAAATAAACTAACTTTGATTAAGATCTTCTTTTACAAATATTTGCATGACTAATTATATAAAAAGTAAAAATTCAATGATTTATAAAATACGTAAGTGCTCCAGATCAAAGTTTAAATTTTATTTAACAAGCTAACAATTGATATAGAATGCAAAAGGCTATTCACGGTGTTTCGTGTTAAAGAGTAAAAAGTGATTGAAGATATTTATATGTGGTGAAGAAGGTAATTTTACGAATAGCACAACAAGTGTGGTCTACAAGTGCTACAAAATTTATGATGATAGGTAACCTTAACTTATCTAACCTTTTTTACGTATATATATCTTTCAAATGGTCGGAAAAAAAATTCGTGTATCTAATAGGTTATTAAAAATCAGCTCAAGTCATCAACAAGTAAATAAACATGCTTTAAAATTACCACACCGATAACAAGTTCATCAACAAATAAAAACTACAATATATGCTTATGCAATTTTACATTTTCATTTGTGTATCTAACTACAAAAAACTACAATAGATTTGGAATTTTTATTTCCAGTTGCGTATACTCGTGTGTTACGTTTTGTTGATGTTATTATTTGATCACACAAATGTTCTCGAACAGCATAAGCTCATACGCTCATTTTGCATAGGAGCAAGTCGCTTAAGATAAGCTATTACAGACACTCGCTTATTATAGTAAAAGGTTTGTTGAAGTGCTATATAAGCTAAAAAAGCTTTTAACAATAATAATAATCGGTGGAGGACTAAAAGAAAAAGAATAGCAAAGAAAGAAACCTTGAATGCAAATAAAGCAAAACAAAAAGAGGGGTTTGGAGCAATTAATACGATACAAAGTCATAAGGTTAAGATTGACTCTCTCTTTGTTCAACCTTATCTAAAGAAACAATCCCAAAACTCAAACAACCACCAAAAACCAAACCATGGTAACAAGGCTCCCAGCTATACTCTATTTGTTTTAGTCTATGAGATTCATTTAACTTTAATCCATTTTTGCATATGAAGGTCTTGCATCAATAACAAGGTAAATTAATTGTATAATTTTATTGATATATCTGGCTATTTTTATAATATATATTTATTATATAAAAAAATTAATGAAATTAAAATAACATTTTTTTAATAAACTTCAATAGATCTGGCCGCTCCATTTTTGGCCTATATGGGTTCCTTTTATACCAATATTGGGCCTTCCGGTTTTAAACACTACTCATTTTAGGCCTTCACATTTTTGCTCATTTCTTTTTATTCTTAAACTTACAAACCCTATTCATTACCATCTTTTCACACAACTCACAAATGGCGGAAATATGGCTATTAACTTTACTCTAGCAGATTTAGCTCGAGTGGCGGTAAACCAGATCTTTCTATTTTTTGTTTAAAAATCTTTGTTGATAGTATTTGATTTGTTTTTTTAAGATATTTATATATGTATAGGTTATTATGTTATTTGTTAGGCAACAATATTTGTTTTATTATTGTTTTTCATAGGTAAAAATTCGCTGATAGGTTTTTTGTTAAGCAACTGTAATCATAATAACAAATATACGTTTTTATAAGGAATATATAAGTTTTGGAATTAATAACAATTTATAAAAATTTATTAAATAAATTTATGACTGATGTTGACCTAGGTTTTGTGTTTTCATCATATTAAAATGATGCTCCATCAGCTACATCAACGTTTTATTAATTATCTGATAGTTTGAGTGAGAAGTTTGTTGCGTGTTAGACTACTAGTTAGGAACTATTCTGTTTTAGGAACTATATATTAGAGGCACAATGTACGAACTTCTGTTTTACAATGTTTTTAGCGATCATCATAACTTGCAATGCAATAGACTATTGACATGTGAGCATTCCTTAGTTTTTAGTGAGGTTTGGGTTACTGTTTATGAGTTTTTGAATGTCAATTCTGGATTCTTTACAGTGGGGAAGTAGCCTTTATCATCATCCTCTTCTAGATCTTTAGCACTAAAAGCAGCATGATATAAATTGTAGTCAAAAGTTAACACTAGAAGGTACATACTCGTGTTCCAATCTAGCACAATAAGCTTCATTTTCTTCATTGGTCTCAGAATCTATATCGGTCACGGTGTACTCGTAACTGTAATCCAAGAAAAAAATCATTAAGCCTTAACACCATGACCGAAAAAACTTCATATTCTTCATTGATTTTTCTTTCTTGAATTACAGTTACGAGTACACCTTGACCGATATAGAATCTAGGACCAATGAAGAATATGAAGCTTATTGTGCTAGATTGGAACAAGAGTGTATCTTCAATTGTTAACTTTTGACTATAATTTATANTCCTTAGTTTTTAGTGAGGTTTGGGTTACTGTTTATGAGTTTTTGAATGTCAATTCTGGATTCTTTACAGTGGGGAAGTAGCCTTTATCATCATCCTCTTCTAGATCTTTAGCACTAAAAGCAGCATGATATAAATTGTAGTCAAAAGTTAACACTAGAAGGTACATACTCGTGTTCCAATCTAGCACAATAAGCTTCATTTTCTTCATTGGTCTCAGAATCTATATCGGTCACGGTGTACTCGTAACTGTAATCCAAGAAAAAAATCATTAAGCCTTAACACCATGACCGAAAAAACTTCATATTCTTCATTGATTTTTCTTTCTTGAATTACAGTTACGAGTACACCTTGACCGATATAGAATCTAGGACCAATGAAGAATATGAAGCTTATTGTGCTAGATTGGAACAAGAGTGTATCTTCAATTGTTAACTTTTGACTATAATTTATAGTGCTCAATATTTGGAAGATGGATGCTCATAAAGGATATTTCCCCACTGTAAAGAAAAATGATATAAATAACTAAATACACATGGCTGAAAAGAATCCATAATTGATATTCAGAAACTCATAAATAGTAACCCTAACATCACTAAAAACTAAAGAATACTAAAGAATGCTCACATGTCAATAGTCTAGTGCATTGCAAGCTATGATGATCACTAAAAACTAAGGTTATAAATAGCGCGAGGCGTGGCGGCATTACCAAGTCTCACGCCTTAGCGGCTAAGTCGAAGCTTTTGCGTTTTCAAGACGTGACATAAGGCGACACAAAATATGAAAATATTTATATATTTATATCATATTTCATATATATCAAGTTTACAAAAAAATGTTGTACATAATGAATAAAGGTTAATAAACTATACTTACATGTAATATTCTTCATTTAAAAAAAATTATCGGAGTTGAAATCAAAAAACCCGCCACGCCTCGTGCCTTAGCGCCCTTTTTCCCGCCTCGTCTCACGTCACACCTAAAGCCGACACCTTTGTCTATTTCGTAACGTGGAGGTCACACCTCACGCCTTAGCGGCGGCATGGTGCGCCTTTTAGAACCATGCTAAAAACATTGTAAAACATAAGCAGGTGCATTGTGGCCTCTAATAAATAGTTCCTAACTAGTAGTCTAACATGCAACAAACTAGTCACTCAAAAAGACTATCAAATAATTAATAAAACGTTGATGTAGCTAATAGAGCATCATTTTTGTATGATGAAAACACAAAACCTAGGTCATCATTGGTCATAAATTTACTTAATAAAAATTTTACAAGTTGTTATTAATTCCAAAACTAATATATTCCTAATAAAAAACGTATATTTATTATTATGATTATAGTTGCTTAACAAAAAACCTAACAACGAAATGTTTTACCTAGGAAAAAACAATAATAAAACAAATAGTGTAGCTTAACAAGCAGCATAATAACCTGTACATATACAAATATCATTTAGAAAACAAATCAAATAATCTAAAAAGATTTTTAAACAAAAAATAAATAAAAATAAAAAAAAGAAAGATCTGGTTTACCGCCACTCGAGCCAAATCTGTTGGAGTAATGTTAACAATCATATTTCCACAGTTTGTGAGTTGTATGTTGTGTGAAACGATGGTAATGAATAGGGTTTGTAAGTTTAAGAACAAAAAGAAATGGGCAAAAATGGTGAAGGCCTAAAATGAGTAGTGTTTAAACCGGAAGGCCCAATATTGGTCTGAACATAAAGGCTTACGAAATGGACTAAAAGGAACCCATATAGGCCCAAAATGGTGCGGCCAGATCTAAAAAAGGTTATTAAAAAATGTTATTTCAATTTCATTAATTTTATAATATAATAAATACATATTAAAAAAATAGCCAGATCCATCAATAAAAATATGCAATTGATTTACCTTGGTATTGATTCAAGACCTTCATATACAAAAATAAAGTGAAAAATGACAAGTTCAGTTGAGGTCGTTCTAAGCTTGATAAATTATCTGAACCATTTGGTTCCAGTTTTGAACCTGGCCATATTAAGAACCGATATGAAAAATTAGAACCGGTTAAAAAAAAACTAGAATAGAGAACTGAATTGATTAAACCTGTCTGGTTTTTTCCGTTGTTGGCTTAAATTTTGTGGGTTTGTCAGTCTGAACAAAGTTTTGCACTCCTTTGTAAGCATACACTCTCTTTTTCATGTAAGCACAAAAAACGTCATATTAGATTAAGTTTTATTAGGCAAAACAACACCTTTCCATTGGTATATTGCACAGAAAAATTAGGAGGGATTCTGGATTTTTGATTACCTTTTTACATCCGTATTTAATCGGTTCATCAGCTCCACTATGCTTATCCTCTATTTTGTCTTTTCTTCTGAAGGGAGCTCTATGCGGACTGCATTGTAGAAGGGTTGAGGCGGTAGATTCACAAGTATGAGAAAATGATGTGACTTCTTGTTTTGGTGATGATAACGAAAACTATTGGAAATTCTGCTACTTCTATTTTCCTGAACGAAACTAGTATTCATTACGTCTTTTGATATACCAAATTACATGTAAAGACAGACCTGTTAAGCAAAAAATTTGGTTCTTATGTCATATATCTCTTTTGTGTATAAACTGTTATTGCTTAACCCAAGCTCACAAAAACCTTAGTATGTGTACAAGTGTAATGTCGACCTCCACTCCTTACCTAGTTCAGTTTTTGTCATCGCCCTTGTTCTAATACGTGAAACGTAATAACTTTATATTTTAATCATAGAACAATAGACCCTCATCTTTAATTCACTTTTAAACATATCCTTACTTTTAATTGGGCTATGTTTATCGGAAGATGATGATTCAATGGATTCTACAAATTACCTTCCCGTTTCTAGATTTTTCGTCAAAATTTATGTTGTTAAGAGTTTGAAATTATGGCTAAAACTTTTTTTGAACATCACTTATGGGTTTTAACTATCACCATTCACCATTGATCTTGATTTGTGTATATAGTTATATCTTTTTGGTTTCACAATAACTCTAGCATCTTTTGTTTTGAAGCTCGTAAAATTCTTTACAATACATTTTTCCCTCTATATATTAATGGTGTATTCAAATCTGCTCGGAGAAAGTATAATAGTACAACATATATATACTCAATCATAACTACAATAGTACAATAATAAAATAAAAATTACATACAAAGTACGGGTACTTTTTCGGCTTGTTGTTGTTGCAACGATTGATCATACTGAATAGCTTGCATAATCAACTCGATGTCATTTTGATCATCGAGATCGGGCGTATGGGAATAGGATGAATCACTCATTGGTAAAGAATAAGTGTTTTGATAGAGAAATTTGTTTAAAAATTGGTTAAAATAAGGTAATATATATAATGTGTAAATGGGTTAATTTTAAATTAAAATAAAAAAATTTGAAAAGTATAAATTTTTTCTTCTGTCCTCATCCATACCACTTAACGAACACAATTGATGTGATGTGGCTATATTGATTCTAACGAACATAAATGGTGTGGTGGCTGAAAAATGGGGCTGTCGCTTTATGCTCCACATAGGAATTGGCGAGACATTTAGTCACTATACCCAATAATCCTATAAAAGCATATCATAATTTTTTAAATACTTTTTGAAAGTATTCGTTTTATTAAATTTATTTTACAGTAGTTAACAAAAAACTCCTTTTTCTTTCAAATGGATCTATCACCAAAAAACAATTCCAAAACTCAAACAACCACCACCAAAAACCAAACTATAGTAATCACAAGTCTCCCGACTAAGCTCTATTTTTGAGGCCTACTATGAAATATTTGTTAGTTGTTATGAGATTTGTCAACTTCACTCTATTTTTGCATATGAAAGTCTTGAATTAATAACAAGGTAAATCAATTGCATATTTTTATTGATAGATTTGGCTATTTTTTTAAACATATATTTATTATATAAAATTTTAAAAGAAAATTACAAAAATAAGCCAGAAAGTAGGTAGTTGTCCAAGTTATGGTCAAATTTTTAGCACTCTACTAGTCATTTTGGTCTTGCTTGACTACTCAATTGCTCGAATCCACCAAAATTGTAACACATGTTCTTTTTTTAATTTTTAAAGTACAACTGATTGAAGTTTTTATCTTATAAAATAACAGTAAATATTCAAAATACCCTCCTTTATTATATTACTAGCTTATAAACCCGTGGTAAATCACGGGTTGCTAATAACAAATAGCTCACAAAATATATACTTACAGCAAGTGACATAAGTAAAAAAATCATATAATAATCTTTATAAATATTTTCGGCCTTGAATCACTAATGATTAAATATAGGGGCAATTTCATCTCTCTCATTCTTAAATTTGGAATTTTTATATGTACCAAACATGCTGTAAAGCATTAAAGAAGCTTATATTATATTAAACCATGAAAACCATAAGGCAACTTACAAAGATTTGTAATATATTCACTTTGCTTACTAATGTGAGTTATTCAACTTAAATCTCGTTGGACCCATGTCCACGAATTTAGGATTCATTAGCATAGTCATTTGTTAAAATTCACCACTTCAAGTAATATGCAAATAGAAAAATTCAGATTTAGAGAGCATTTGTATTACTAATTAGGGAAAATAATAATAATGTATGTTTATATGCTCAAATTTAATTTCTTTTTGTCAAGCCATTTCATTTGAAAAGCTCGATACCATTGAGGTAGCACTGCAATCTATATTTGTGAATGTTACAAAATGGAATTACAAGGTTTCGAGATAACATGTTGAAAAGAAATTCCATCACATCATATAATTATATTATCAATGAGGTTGTTGTATGGATGATAACCATAATTACAAAGTTCATTCACCTTGATCATTCTAGGTAAAAATGAAAGAGAAAACAACTTGAAAACATGAGGTTTTAAAGAATATTTTAATCTCTTTAAACAAATATTAAAGGAGAAAGCCAATTAAGCAAGAAACTCAAGCCGATCATTTCATATTTTAGTAATATCATTTGATATCACAAAAGTCTACATTTTATTATAGCAAAAGAGATAATATCAGTAGAACTGATAAAAGAGAACACTGTATACTGTACAAAATATAAATACAAAAATACAAACACAAAAATTCACACCAATTGTCGAATTGGGACCGGCAAACATACATGCTAATGATAGATTAAAATATCAAGATCAACTTCATTTTTCTTATTGTCTATGATCGAATAATCATTAAAAACAAAACCAAGAATATCTAGACTTTCATACAACTTGAGAGGACTATAGACAACTATGAAAATTTTAAATTGAAAAAAGTAAAATTTGAATAAGAAAGAAGATTCTAAAATCTGGAAAATACGTGGAATTAATTGTAAAATTTGAAAAAAGAATAGTTAATATGGTATGTGTAACGAAAATATTTAATTAATTGAGTCAAAGAATTACTCAGTATAATTCAATTTAGGGAGTGTAAGTTAATTTTACAATGCCATGTGGCTTTAGTGACATGGCTTTGATGACATGGTAAATTTCATAAAAATCTTCTTCTATTATATATATAGAATATAGATTTCTTTCTTTATTAATTACCCGTTCCTACCATACCACCCCCACCCACCTCACCACAACACATACCTTATCTATAATACCAATCTCACTCTCTTTTCTCTTTTTCATACAAACACAAACTCAAGATCTGGCGGCCAGTGCCAACCATTGTCACGACCATTTGAACTATTCAATAAATGATCAGCTTAGTTTTTTTTATAATATGTGTTCACTTTTAATTCGTAATCAACATTTGGTATTTGTAACTTTTATTTCAAATTTGTAACATTTGGTAGTGTTTGATGGTGGGTTTGATAATGAAGATGGGAAGATTTGACAAATCTTCAAAAAGAGTAAGTTAAAGTTTTTGTTTAAACATATTTTTTTTATGTATTTTTAGACATCTGTACTAGTTTCTATGTTCGCTTTATGTCAAAACAACAATTAATGCTTGTACCATACGAGGGCGGCGCATGGACTCGTTGATTCTAGAAAATGAACGGGTATGTTTTACGCATCCCATATGCGAAGGATCGAACGTCGATGTGAATGATGAGTCAAAAAATACATAAAAAAAAATTTGTGCATTACAGTTTGTACCGTACAAACTGTAATGCACAAATTTTTGTGGTGCATGCATCAAAAGATGTGGTGTGAGTATCAATTCTCATTTTATTGCCACCCGCGAAACCCACGGGTCTATTGTCTAGTTGCCTATATTTACCGGTTCCAACAAGTTATAATGATGGTAATGAGATATTTCAAAGTCCGTTAACTAGAATATTGAAATTTGAGAAAGTTTAATCTTTGGACTTAACCTTTTGGCTTATACAACACCTACACGTACACATACATATACACGTACATGGCCTACCACAAACATAGGCTGTATGCATAACACACATGATACATTTTTGTGCCATTGCACACTGTGTCTCCCACATAAAAACCTCTGCCAGATTCTCCAAAAGGCAAACATGTTGCAAAGAACTTGCCCTTGTCCTGTATTCATTTGTGCACCATCCCTGAAAACCCATATAAGCCCCCGGTTCAATGAATCAACCCGACATGTGTATGAGTCCTATGGTACGTATCTTTTCACATTTCCGCACATTTAAATATTATCATAAATATAGAAAAGAAAGCAAACACAAAAGCATTAAACATGGCCAACTTCATATAATCTTTGATCTTATAATTGCTAAAAGCACCAATTGTACAAATTTGAAACACAAGTTTGAGCAATGCCTGAGTTTGCGAAGATTCAAAATGACCCCTGAAAGATTCCGAATGTAACTGGACAGAGTGGCCATAGGTAATAAAAGCACCAACTTTACTTATAATCTGTGAGAATCGCTACCGGGATCTTGGAGGGCTTCAAACGAGTTTGATGCAGCACAAATTGGAGCCACGGGGGAAGTTCAATAACCTGTCTCGCCTCTTATGATCAATTTTATGAGCATTTATCATCAATTTCTCCAAATTCTTACACTGTTTTAGCAAGTACTTTATCAAGGTGAATTCTTCTTGCGGTATAGTTTCCCGATTCTTAATTATGATTTCCTTCATTTTCAACCGAAGACAAGTCGGTACCTCGACTGGTGGGTTCCAACGCATGTCGAAACTATGTTGTACATGTGGGAATGGTAGAAGCCCCTAAGGATAGACAAACAAGAAATTACCAGTAATTAGTTATAAGTCACAGATTCCCTGATGCTCCCTTATAAATCTTGCGGTCAAACAAGTTACCTTTAAACTTCACAATTAATAGCCATTTTTAGAAAGATTATGTTATCTACAATAAACTTGATGATACAAAATTGAAAAAACTTTGATATGTCAAAAACTTTACTTCGAGACAAAAGGGTGTTTGCATGTGCTTTTTGAGAGTGGTTAGGTAATATTCAATAATTAAAATAATCAAATCAGCTGTGATAAGTTGGGTTGTAGTAGCACAGTGTTTGGATGTGCTTCTACTGTATGAAGTCGTAATAATAAGATACAGTAACCATATACGTCATCAATGTGCCTGATGACGTATAGTCCACACCGGGTCACGGACCCGATTAGTAAACAATACAAATACTTAAGCCCGCTACGCGCGGCCCAGCTTCATATCGGTTGGACTACCAACTGGATGGCTTCGGCCCATAAGGCCCAAGCCCAAAACGTATTTATGGAACGGATAAAGGGATATCTTCTAAANGGCTTCAAACGAGTTTGATGCAGCACAAATTGGAGCCACGGGGGAAGTTCAATAACCTGTCTCGCCTCTTATGATCAATTTTATGAGCATTTATCATCAATTTCTCCAAATTCTTACACTGTTTTAGCAAGTACTTTATCAAGGTGAATTCTTCTTGCGGTATAGTTTCCCGATTCTTAATTATGATTTCCTTCATTTTCAACCGAAGACAAGTCGGTACCTCGACTGGTGGGTTCCAACGCATGTCGAAACTATGTTGTACATGTGGGAATGGTAGAAGCCCCTAAGGATAGACAAACAAGAAATTACCAGTAATTAGTTATAAGTCACAGATTCCCTGATGCTCCCTTATAAATCTTGCGGTCAAACAAGTTACCTTTAAACTTCTCAATTAATAGCCATTTTTAGAAAGATTATGTTATCTACATTAAACTTGATGATACAAAATCGAAAAAACTTTGATATGTCAAAAACTTTACTTTGAGACAAAAGGGTGTTTGCATGTGCTTTTTGAGAGTGATTATGTAATATTCACTAATTAAAATAATCAAATCAGCTGTGATAAGTTGGGTTGTAGTAGCACAGTGTTTGGATGTGCTTCTATTGTATGAAGTCATAATAATAAGATACAGTAACCATATACGTCATCAATGTGCAAAAAAAAAAGGAAAAAAAAAAAGAAAAGAAAAGGCAGGACGGTTTGTTAAACGGGAGTAAGAATCTATCAAATTAGCATTTAAAAAGATGTAAACAGAGCTGGTTCTTCTTAGTGGAATCTATTCAGAAAAAAGCAAAGTTCTATGTAACAATAGTGTATGAAGAGCTGTGATAATGCTGGAATGGAGAGGAAGAATTTATGGAAAGATTTGAAAATACAGAAACAGATAACAAATGGAACTCCATGGGCAATTCTTTGGGATTTCAATGTGACTCTAACTGTTAATGAACACTCAAATGGGAGTTCAAGTTCTTCTAGTGATATGATAGAATTCCAAAACTGTGTTGAAAAAATAGAAGTTAAGGATATTAACAGCTCTGGGTTCTTTTTTACCTGGACAAAAACTTTAAAAATTTAGTAGCACCCCATTGCATTTATGCTTCCGCTAGACCCGAATTTTGGGAGTGTTACATGTAGGAATTAGTGGTTCCTTAGTTTCCATTGATAGGTTTGAGTCTTTTAAAAATAAGTATCCATGGATTATATACCTCTATCCTCGTGTTCTAAGGAAGGAAGAACGTGCCAACGTGCCCCAGGAACCTCATACCATAGGCCTTTACCTTGAGTATATTAGTTTTGGTAATCTTAGGTTTCCTCTGCACCATTTTTTCCAATAACTGTTCAACTTTTATGGCATTCGTTTGTCACACTTTCATCCAAGTGGGGTGCAGAGGATTACGACTTTCTTGCTTGTCCGTTATAGTATAAATATGCCGGTGTCCGGTGATGTATTCTGTGCCTTCTTCTTTTTCAACAATATGGTTCCTGGTATACCATAGAGAAAAGGAGGATGGATAAGTTGTTTATACTTGAGGCTTGCTCCAGGAGTTACCATGGCTGGCATCACAATTGGGTCTGGATTCGTTTTTTTGAGAGGGTGGGGGGGTAGAGTGCCTAATTAGTTCATTGGGTGGAGTCGCCTCTAGTTGTCCTTGCTGTTGTACAAAGGATTTATACCGTATCCTTTGCACCATGTCTGTGCACCAGAGGTTATCTTGAAGGGGCCCTGGTGCAAGCTCACCTGAGTGCAGTACTCCACTGGGCTGGCATGGGTAAAGATATTTTCATGCATATGTTGGTTCGTCAAATTTGTCTTTTTTCCAAGATATTTGACTTGTATCTTTTTATGTCTTGTGCTTGCAGTGTTGGGGTATTGATGAATATATGACGCATAATGACGATGAGTTTTTGGCTGTTACTAGTTAACCAGTCATTCATTTGCAGGATCCTGATGCCAATGTTGCCTGTGGAAGTGCTGAGGCTGGAGGTCGTCCTGATGTTCAGTTGAACAACGAAGTGTAGGATCGACCTATCGTTCACGTGGTTAATCGGCATGTTGTTAAACCGGATGTTCACATCCAGCAGTCAAGTGTTCAAGTCATGGTTTCAGAGAATAGACCAATGTTGATCCTTCTTCAAGTGTTGGCGTTTCTCAGGCCGTTCCCTCAGGGTCGAATGTTGATGCCTCCCAAAATCAATTTGATAGAAGGAAGGGCATTGCACAAGCTGAGGGAGTCGTAAACCATGAAGAGTGATTTTCCAAAGAGTCATATAACCATAGGCAAATTTTGTTATCCAAACACTAAAAACGGATTATAGCTATAACCAGAATCTATTTTAAAACACAACCAAACACCCCAAAGCATGCAAATTAGAATAAGAAGTATTACAGATTTGGCCTTATAAGTCAACATCCGAAAATAGTAATATGCTAATATTCACATATTGCCTAAAAGAATCCGCAGTATGTTCCCCCAAATAACGTCAATCAACCCCAAATTTGACGTAATTAAGGAACACATGTTTATATCATGATATCTGAGAACCTGCATAAACCAAACAAACAGGAACGACCTTAAGTTTGAAAATACAAAACAAATGGGGTTGGTCTGCTGAACATATATGTGGCCCATGGATGAAAGCTCGGTCCGGTAATATATATAAGTTTATGAGAACATTTGGTCTACGCGAAAAAGACCTCAAGTACTAGAGGCTCGTGTCAAATTTCAATCTTGTAGCAAACTTGTATTCTACATAATGAATGTGTGAAATAAACTCAAAACTAGGCATATCAACAACATTTTAAAGAAAGACATGTTCATACTATTAAAAATACTGTAAAACGGAAAGGTAATTTCAAGCCAATTGTTCAAAATAGAAAAGTAATGCAACAACAAGCATAACAACCAGAAACAAACACAACAACAAACTTGAGCTTGAAAAGATTCATAACAATCGTTAGATATGTAAACTGTCATCCAGATCCTGGAGATACTTTAGATGAATCTGACACAAGCTGGAGCCACAAGGAAGTTTAATATTTTCTCGACCCTCTTGGGATGAAATCTATCAGCATTTATTGTGATCTTCTCCAAATTATTTGAGCGTTTCAGCAGATACTTTATAAAGATGAACTCTTCATGTGTTCCGGTCTCATTGTCTATTAAGATTTCCTTTATCTTAAAACGCAGACAATCCGGTGCCTCCACAGGTGGATCCCAATCAATATTGTGGTAGATATGTGGTAAACGAAGTCTCTAAACATAACATGAAAATATCAACAATAATATATTAGCTTATGAAGAGTACCATATGCCAATCATCAGTTAATTTAGTGGAACAGAAGGGGTTTGAATATGGGTATTGGAATGATTATTGGATATATACTCGATAATCAGAATCACATAAATGTTTGTAAAAAACTAACTGTACTATATATAGTGTTTGGAGCTTTTCTGACCATCTACTATTTCAAGTTGCAATACAAAAGACTAAGACCATTTAAGGAATACATTTGCAGATCTTAAAACCAGAAGCAAAAGATGTTTATCCAAACACTAAAACACACATCCAAACAACCTCACAATACGAGTACAAATAAAATGAAATGAAGAGTCATTGTTTTGAGCTAAAAAATCAGCATATCACTATTTATCTCTTACTTCTTATTAGATTAAGTATGGAAACATAAACTTACTTCTGAAAGGGTTATATGCTCAAGATTAGACATGTTGTTTATTAGAGACAACAACCAATTAAGGTGCTAAATAGAGTCCATACCAATCTCAAGTTTGACCAAAGTTAGGAAACATGGGAAGATTTATTACACGAATGCCGGCGAGGTTCTGCATAAACCAAAAAATCGACAATTCAACATCATCACCATGCACGAAGCTATATACACACAAACAATTTTTAATTATCTGTCAAAAATTGTTTTGACGATCCATAATTGGCATATCTTCAATATCTGTTTTCTATTTAATCATAATTCAACAATACGCGTAGGATAAAATAAATATTAGCAAATCTTAATAGCGCAATTTACGCAGGACATACTCTTAAATGTAACAATAAACATGCTATATTTATATAAGAATAACTGACTGAACATCTGATAAGTAAACGTACCCTTATGTTTTTGCAGAGGAAACACACATCAGAAGCTCATTACTAATGGATCTGTTAATGCTAACACGAGCTTCAATAATACACAGTGGTTGGACTGAAAATTTGTATACGTAAATCTGACCTATAATGTCAAGGTATTCAATTTTAGTGGCATCAATATCAAGTACTAAAACCAATGAAGCATCCCGAGTAAAATTTATACCCAATCTCTTTAAAAATGGCGAAGAGACCTTAAAAATCTCCAAGTTATCATCTCTTATCAGTCTCTCCACATATAATTCTTCTAATTCTAGGCAACCAGATATATATCAGATTTGCAAGAGATTTATCACATGAATAAACAATCGATACCAAATCGAGTTTCTTTAAACACCGCAAACCGGAATCTATTTAAAAACACAGGAAACACACCACCCCCCAAACCAAGTGAATTAGAATAAAAGGATTCATAGATTTGGCCTTATAAGTCAACATCTGAAAAGGAAATATGCTCAATATTCACATATTGCCTAAAAGAATCGGCAGTATGTTCCCCCAAATAACGTCAATACCAACCACAAATTTGACGGAGTTAAGACGGGCATTTTTTACATCATGAACGTATATGAGAACCTGAATAAACCAAACAAACAGGAACTCAGACTGTAGTTTTGAAAATACAAAACAAATGGGGTTGGTCTACTGCACATGTATGTGGCCCATAGAAGAAAGCCCGGTCTCCTAATATAAAGACCTCAAGTACTTGAGGCTGGTTGGACATTTCAAATCTTGTAGCAGACTTGTAGTCCTTCTAAATATTGTTCAGAATTCTACATATTGACTGTGTGAATAAATCTATATGCATAACAACATTAAACAGTAAGACACGTTCATACTATGAATAATATTAAACAAGCAGAAGAAACAACATAGTTTGAAACTAAATTATTGCCTAAAATGGTGTTCAACATAACTGTTGGAGAGTATGGTCATAAAACCAACAAGCATAACCACCACCAACAAACTTAACAACGACTAAAAAAACAGAACAACAAACTTGCGCTTGCAACAATTCATAACAATCCCTAAATATATGAACTGCCATCAGGATCCTGGAGAGAATTTAGATGAATTTGACACAAGCTGGATCCACGAGGGAAGCTTAATATTTTTTCGACCCTCTTTGGATGAAATCTATCAGCATTTATTGTGAGTTTCTCCAAGTTATTTGAGTGTTTCAGAAGATACTTTATAAAGATGAATTCTTCATGTGTTCCGGTCTCATTGTTTATTAAGATCTCCTTCATATTAAGACTCAGACAATCCGGTGCCTCCACAGGTGGTTTCCAATCAGAATTTAGGTAGATATGATTATGTGAACGAAGTCTCTATAGATAAAAATCATAAACACCAACAATAATCTAATTAGCTTATGAAAGTATGATATGTAAATCATCAGCTAATTTAGTGGAACAGAAGGGGTTCCTATATGGGTTTTGGGAATGATTATATGATACTCAATAATCAGAATCACATAAATGTTTATAAGTAATTAACTGTATGACATATATATAGTGTTTGGACGCTTTTCTGACTATCAACTATTTTAAGTTGCAATACAAAAATGACCATTTAACTGAGTGATTAACTGTATGACATAAAACTAGAAGCAGAAAATGTTTTTCAAACACTAAAACTGAGTGATTTTAAGATAATGCGTTTCAAAACACACGTCCAAACAACCCAAAAATACGAGTAAAAGTAAAATGATATGAAGAGTCAATGATTTGAGCTAAAAAATCAACATATCACTCTTTATCTCCTACTTCTTATTAAATTACGCCCAGAAACAAAAACTTACTTCTGAAAGGGTTATATGTTCAAGAATAGGCATGTTGTTTAGAAGAGACAACAACCAATTCGGGTCCCAAATAGAGTCCATACCAATCTCAAGTTTGACCAAGTTAGGAAACACGGGAAGATTGTATGCACGGCCAGTGAGGTCCTGCATAAACAAAACAATCGACAATTCGACATCATCATTATGCATGAAGCTATGTACACGTACACAAAGAATTTTAGTTAATCTTCTAAGATTGTTTTGATGATTCATAATTGCTTACTATAAGTCATGTCTTAAATATCTGTTTTCTATTTAATCATGACTCAACAATTACGTGTTAGGATAAAAAAAATATGAGCAAATCTTAATAGCGTAATTTAGGCAGGGCATACTTTTAAATGTAACAATAAACATGCTATATTTATATAAGAATAATTGACTGAACATTTGATAAGTAAACATACCCATATAGTTTCATTGGTCAAGGCCAACATTTTTGCAGATGAAAGACATGACAGAAGCTCTTTACTAATGGATCCGTCAATAGTAACGTGAGCTTCAATAATACACAATGGTTCGATTGAAAATTTGTATCTGTACATCTGACCTATAATGTCAAGGTATTCAATTTTTGGGGCATCAATATCAACCACTAAAACCCTTGAAGTTTCCTGAGAAAAATTCATACCCAATCTCTTTAAAAATGGCGAAGAGACCTTAAAAATCTCTAAGTTGTCATCTCTTATCAGTCTCTCGACATTTAATTCTTCTAATTCTGGGCAACCAGATATCAGATTTGTGAGAGATTTATCACATGAGTAAACAATCGATACCAAATCGATTTTCTTTAAACATGGAAATAGTACATCTCCTGGCACATCCAATACAAACTTGCCCTTTAGTGTAAGAACAACAAGTGTTTCGCATGTCTTAAACAACGGCCAACAAAACCTAATTCTCTTTCTATGATCATCCGGAAACATAAGCTCAATTTCTTGAACTTTATACTGAGAAACAACAGTGCACAGCAAAGCATCTGCACGTCTATAATTACAAATTTTAGAATAACTAATTGAAAACCTTTTAATAGGCTCGGTGCCACGAATAGCAAGCGTTGCATCAACAAAACTGTGAAACTTGTTGGCTTGTTGAATTGACACACAAGATGGCATAACAAACCGAAGGTTTGGAAGAAACGCACATATTTCCGTCCACTTGTAGGATAGAATGCGTGTACGATTTGCTTCAGATTCGGGAAGCAGGCATAGGATTTTTTTAAGCACATCCACTGGTAATCTGGTAATTACATCTTCGTTAATTTCATCGATGTCTGCGCATGAATTTTTGTGACTGAGCTTTTTGCCAGATCGTAAAAGCATGGTTAATTTAAGAACTGAGAATTAGGGTTGAGGCTGATTGAAATAATTTTTTAGGGTGTTGAAATATTGGGGTTTTTGGGTTGGGATGAAAATGAAATGATAATTTGGTTTATATGCGGAAATCATTTCAAAAATAGTTTGACATAATTAGACCATGTGCTATTTCTTCCAACTTTCTTACAAAAATAGTAATGACATAATACTACATTATTACGAATAACTTACTCGGAGAATATATATATATATATATATATATATATATATATATATATATATATATATATATATATATATATATATAGGGTGAGGTTCTTTTCAGAACCAAATAAATTGCGAGAACTGCGAGAACCGATCTTAACCAATCAGATTTTTTTAGATACTTATTTTTATTATTTAATTCAAAAGGGTATACTAGTAAAATTACATATTTTTTTCTTTTTGATTTTTTTTAATAAAAAAACGTTTTTTTTCCTCCTATATTTTAGGAATTTAAATTTTCTATTTTTTTAATATGTTTTTGTCACAAATATTTACACAAGTACATGAAATGACAAACAAGAATATTTTACATGTATCGTCTACATTTTTCAAAACAAACACAAAATCTAAAATCATGTGATATACAATTCAATTACAAAATTCTCAAAAGTAAAGAATACATGAAAGTTTCGTTGGTTTTGCATATGCACATGTATTTTTCACATTAGAGATTCTTGATTCTTGGTCTGCATATGTGCATTTGAATTCTTCCATACGTCCTTATATATACGTACTCAAGTTAGTTTATGTGCTCTTTATCTCATTGCATGCATTGTGTCTTTACTTTTTACTTCTAATCATAACTATCTCGTCGGTGATAGTATGTACAATAACACATTGCACTCTTTAACCATGGCTCTCATAATCTACCTGTAATCCACACCAATAATAACGACTATTTAATGCCAACTACTAAACAAAACACATATGCATCATTAAAAATAAATGCTAACTCTAATCTGGATTTTATACAACCTTACAAACACATATGCACACCCTTTCATTACTTTTTACCAGCAATAAAACACATATGCACACTTTTCTTTATTTTTTTACCATCATAACACACATGCACTTTTAATCTTAACAATATGCAACAAATTCATTGTTTATGTTTTTGTTAACACTACAATTGTTATTCATAAGAAACGCCAATGAAACACTAAAATCGGATGCAACCACATAACCAGTGTGTATGTTGTATAAGTAGAAAATAATGAACGACTTAACCCTTTTGGACCCATGATGTGAAAACAATTTATTTACCAGGTAAATTAGGTTAAGAATTAAACGGCCTCTTTTGAACACAAAAAATTACAATTTCTTTGTACACTTAAAAATATAAGTGGCACGTTATACCTATTATATAGCATACACCTTTTTTTTTTTACTAGTTTTTTAAAAGACTTGAAATATGTGAACAATTACTTGGGTCCATGAAATGAGTAGAAGTAGAATTATCAACCTAACATGAATACAGAAAATCATTAAAAAGAGTAGATATATGAATGGTATTATTATCAACTTTCTACAGACATGTTACGAGCTTACACAAATTTAGTGATAATAATCCATCACTACAAATACCTAACGATACATGGTCTACTTTTGTAGGACAATAAATCAACTAATCGAGCCTGATAACCAATACGATTGCTGATATGTGTTGATTATACCACAATCAAAAACACTTTCCATTATAAACATTCCACAACTGCAGTCTAGATCCATCACTCATAAAGAATACACCTTTCATGAAAATCATAAGAAAAAATATAAGAATGGATGGAATCCAAGGGTGTAGATCAACAAGAGCGCCCCAACTTGCCCAATCACTTCTAAACGAATCTTAACACGCCCAGTAAAGATACCTTTCGAAAATTAACGTTTCTTTTCAATTAATTGAGTTTGGATATATATCGATTGTGAATAACAATAATTGTTATGATAGGTTGAGACAAAGTAGTGTTTTGGTTTACTTGCCTGTCTTTTCATCATTCAAAGTTGATGGTGAGTTTTTTTTTTTTTGTTTTTTGTTTTTTTTCCTAATGGAGAGAAAGATGTGAGAGGTAGTAAGAGAGAGTCAAGTATGAATTTATGAGACAGATGGGATGATTGTATTAACAATAGTGAGAGTGTGATTGTGACGGTTGGTGAGTTTATGGAGTGTGTAGGGTTGAATGATGGATGATTTTTTTTTATAGATCTAAAAGGAGGAGGTGTGTGTTTTCAACTGATTCTAATCTGTGTGATGAGCGTTTGTATGAAGTCAAGAACCTTAATGCTTTATTATTTATTTTCTAAAACAATGTTGAAGATATTTTCCAAATGTATTCTTGCATGATATAATGATAATTAACTTGTATGAGTAAAAAGTTTGGTTCTCCTCGGTTCTCGCAATTTATTTTGGTTCTGAAAGAATCCTACACATATTATATAGCTTTATATATGATAATATAGTATATATAATATATATAATTTATTTATATAGTATATAACTGCTTCTTCTATCTGTTATAATAGGAGGAAAGAACCTATTTAAGTAAAGTAATCTTAAAATTCAGCAATCCAAGTTATAAAGCTAAAAGTACAAGTCACGAAAACACATTTTCTAACATTCACAAGTTCTTAAGCTCAAAGTACAACTAATTAAAATAGAAATACTAACATTCAATACAATAAATAAATCATTATGTATATTAAATACAATTAATTAACTGATCAATAAATATAATTAATGTTGTTATTAAAACACCCTTTACATAAGAAATACAAATTATCAAGCATATTGTACAACCAACTTAAGCAGAATTCATGCATTAAATGTCACTAATTCAAATAATAAAGCACATTATACAAATATTTAAGCCCGAACAAGAAACGGGCCAAATGGGCTCGCGCTCGAACGGGCACGGGCCAAACGGGCTCGAGCCCGAACGGATACGAGCTAAATGAAATTGTTGATATCCGTAAATTTATTGTTAAAAAGAACATAATAAACTAAAATACATGATTTACCGGAAAATTTTATTTCAGCGTACCCGCCGCCGCAACGTGCGGGAACCCTGCTAGTACATATATATAGGGAAGGGATCCGGTGCGGATTGGGTTTTAAGTAGGGATGGTGCGGATTAATATCATAGTAACATTCAAAAAAAAAAATCAAAAAAATCTGGAAAAATAATAAAAAGAAAGAGGGCAAAAAATAATTAAGAATCGCTGAAAAAAATTGAAAAAAAAGAATCGTTTTCATGGTTAAAAGTTATTATGATACTATGATTTTTTTTAATATCACTCAACACTCATACTTATGTTTTGAATTTTTTTAACATCACCGTAAGTTTTTTAATATCATAATGAAAAAAACAATGATATTAAGTTATTTACTAATATCAAAGTAACTTTTTCAATATCACGGTTCAATTTTACATGTAAAAAAGCTTAATATCACGTTGGTTTTATAATATCACCGTAACTATCATAAAACCCTTTCATAATATCCTTAATATCACGATAGCACTCATAATCACAAAACAAAAAATGCTCAGAAAAATCTGGAAAAATAA
>LBNU01013609.1:1259-81594 GCA_014162995.1 Artemisia annua
GATCAGTCAATTCACCTCCCCTATCAGTCCTGAATCTTTTGATTAAGGACCCAAGTTGCAATTCAACTTCAGTTTTAAACACTTTGAATTTATCTAATGCTTCATCCTTAGTATGTAATAGATAGACATAACAAAACCTAGAAGCATCATCAATAAATGTCACAAAGTACTTTTTGTTCCCCAAAGAGGGAGTGGCATGCAAATCACACAGGTCACTGTGTATAAGCTCCAAGAGCTCAGTCTCACGTTTAACACCCTGAAAGGGTTTCTTAGTTATTTTGGTCAACATACAAGTTTTACACTTTTCAGTGTCCATGTCAAAAGCTGGGATTAACCCATCGTTAGACATATCTTGCATCGTTTTATAATGTACATGGCCAAGTCTTGCATGCCAAAGGGTAGAGTCATTCATTTTAGAGGTTGACATAAAGGCTGAATTAACAATATTATTGACAATATTTAGCCTGAACATTTGATTACACAAATAGCCAAAACCAATAAAAACACCATGTTTAGACAAAATAAACTTATCAGATTCAATAACTTGTTTATATCCATGATTATTCAAAACACTACTAGAAACTAAGTTTTTACTTATATCAGGAACATGAATAACATTAAACAAAGTTACAATCTTTCCAGAACTAAAATTAAGATCTACACAACCACGACCATGCACCAAGGCTGTTGACTCATTTCCCATGTGAAGAATAGATCCATCATTCAGTGACTCATAAGTCTTGAACCAGCATCTATCTTTGCACACATGAACAGTTGCTCCAGAGTCAACCCACCACGCAACATCATCATCCTGCACATAGTTAGATTCAGATACATATGTAACATAATAAACCTGAAGAGATTCATTAAACATATTCTGACCTTTCAGTGAGTTGGCTTGACCACCACTTCCTGAACCACTAGTGCCTGAACCATTGGTTTTACCACCAACCTTAACACCTTTGCAATCCCTTTTAATGTGACCAGGTTTGCCACATTTCCAACAAGTAGGTGTTGCCTTCTTGTTAGGGTCAGCCCTTGTGTTATCATGATGTTTACGCTTGCCTTTGTTGTCATTGTACCTGGTGGAATTGTTATGTTCCACCATATTGACAACAGATGCACCAGTAGCATTGCTACTTTTTGGCTTGTCATTATCTTGCGCCCTGAGGGATTCCTCAATACGCAAATGACTACCCAACTGAACAAGAGTCAGTTCCTCCTTTTTATGTTTCAAAGTATGCTTGAAATCTTTCCAAGAAGGAGGGAGTTTGTCAATGATACAAGAGACTGAAATAGCCTCATCCATGTTCATTTCATGTTGTGTAAACCTTCCAAGTATACCAAGAAGTTCATTGTATTGTTCCATGACTGGTCTTGAATCAGTCATTTTGTAATTTGTGAAATTACTTACAAGAAACTTCTTACTTGAAGCATCCTCAGCCATATATTTGGCTTCCAAGGAATCCCATAGTTCTTTTGATGATTCAACATTCTGATAAATGTCAAAGAGAGAATCAGACATACCATTGAGGACTAAACCTCTGCAGACATAGTCATCATTCTCCCATTTGCTTCTTTTCCTTATCTGCTCCACAGTAGCATTATCCCCATGATCCTCTGGAATAGCAGTGTTCAGGACATACACCACGCTCATGCTGGATAACAAGAAATGCATCTTCTTTTGCCACCTTCTGAAATCAACACCTTCAAACTTTTCCAATTTGGAAAAGTTAGCAGCCATATGCCTCATAGCAGCAGCCATTGATTATCACAAAATAGTTTACTTTGATTGTTGGAGGTTATGAGCCCAGAACAGGGTAAGATAATCAATAGCCTAACTACGTACCAATTAAGGTTACCGGATATCACTTGGAATCGTGTTATCACTTTCCAAAGTAAACTATTCGACCCTAATGCCTGGGTATCACGAATATCTACTTGGGATAAGACCAAATGTTTGTTATTGAATTAGGCACAAATCAATAACCCTTGCGTATATTAGTGTTTTGTTTTCTGTGTGTCTTTCATGCTCAACATAATTCCTCTTAAATAGGAAAGTACTCATGGCTAATTAAATGGAATTATGAGAATTAATCGGCCCATTAATCTCCACATAATTACCCCCATTATAGCCAAAGATAGTGGTTACATGACCAATTAAACGTGGTCATAATAGTAGATATAACTGTCATTTGAATAGGTCAAATCAGTTACATTTCATCAGAGTACTAGCAGCAGACTCACAACACTAGCAGCAGAGTCAGTGCTAGCAGCAGAGTCCTAGCAGCAGACTCACAACACTAGCAGCAGAGTCAGTTTCATGCATCAGCAGAAACAGATTCACACTAGCACAACCACTATTGAGTCAGGGTAATCAGGGACTTGATGGGTGTATACGCCGTACCTCCAAACCCATTTCCAAGTATGATTTGATCTCTCAAGTGCACTAAATTTTCCAACATTTAATACCAAAAATGATTTTCTAAAAGATATAAAATGTTTGTGAAATTTTATAAAAATCTAGTGATTAAGAAATGTTCTTTTGATCATATAATGCATTCGGAATTTTGTTTATTCATACCTTAAGTGATTAAGCATGTTAAAATGAATATTTACGACTAAATACTTGTTTACGTCATAATCTTTGATTTGATTGAGTTTACATTTTGTGATTATCAAGACGTAGAGATATCGAAAAATATTAATAATGTTTTAAGCATTATTTATATCAACAATTTGTATATTTAAAAAGATAGTACAATTGAGCTTTCATGGTCGTTGAAAGCCTTCTTTAAAAAGTGAAAGAAAAGTAGCATGAAGACTGCTTTGATTCAGCGATCCACATTAGATGTAACATCGTTTGAGGTTGGATGTGTGACATGCTAGGGGAATGTCATCCCCTTCGGATATAAAATAATCATGAATGCTTGTATTTATTGCAAAAACTCAACTTTTAAAAGTCTATAGAAAAAAGAACTTAATTTTTAAAGATATATAAAAAATAGAGTTAATTGCATTTTTGGTCCCTGTGGTTGGGCCAAATTGCAGTTCCCTGGTCTCAAAAACTTTGAAAGTGCAGCGATAGTCCCCAGTATGAAGTTTGGATTGCATTTTTGGTCCTTGATCGGTGTGAAATGATAAATTACCCTTATCTTCTTCTGAAGAAGACAAAGGGTATTTTAGTCATTTAACTTTATTCAGGGACCAAAAACGCAATCCAAAATTCAAAATGAGGACTATCGCTGCACTTTCAAAGTTTTTGAGACCAAACCTGCAATTTGACCAAACCACATGGACCAAAAATGCAATTTACTCTAAAATATAAATATAAAGATTGTTACATCTTTTGTTAGAAAAAAAAACATAGAGTTAATTGCATTTTTGGTCCTTATGGTTTGGCCAAATTACAGGTTTGGTCCCTAAAACTTTAAAAGTGCAGCGATAGTCCCCATTTTGAAGTTTGGATTGCATTTTTGGTCTCTGGATAAAGTTAAATGACTAAAATGCCCTTTGCCTTCTTCGAAAAAAAACAAGGGTAATTTGGTCATTTCACACCGATAAGGACCAAAAATGCAATCCAAACTTCAAAATGGAGACTATAGCTGCACTTTCAAAGTTTTAGGGACCAAATCTGCAATTTAGCCAAACCACAAGGACCAAAAATGCAATTAACTCAAAAACATATTATTAACGCTTAGATATCATCTATACTTTTTCAACTTAGCTTATCGGGTCAACCCGATAGACCTGATAGCCTAATAGGATCGGGTTAGGGTCCTAATTAGTTTGTTATCGAGTCAACCCGATAAACCCAATAAGATAAATAATAACCAATTTACAAATTTTTAACTTATGAAATGTTGTTAACGCATACTGCTCTTTTTTCTTATCTATAACATATAACAATTCTTTTATATACGATTATACGATACTTGTTTTTCGCGTACTTCACTTTGTTTTCTTTTATATACCAGTAGCCCATAAACATTTTCTTTCTTACATACGTTAATACAGTAAGCACACAACAGCAAGATCATATATGTGCAAATAAATTTGGTTCAATAATACTCATATATTGTCCTTGATACAACATATAGCATTATAAAGCACTTGTTCCCAAGTCCAACCGTTTTGATAGCATTAAATATTTTTGGTTCCTGGACTTAGTTTTTTTTTAATAAGCAACCCGATAACCCGATAGGATCAACCCGACAACCTGCAACCTGATAGCTTATCGGGTCAGGTTGCGGGTTAGTTTTTATTTTTTCAAAACCCGATAAACCTGAGCCTCAAACCCGACCCAATAACCCGATTGACACCCCTGGCTAAAACACACGAAGAATACTATTTCATCCACATCTAAACACTCAAACAAAACAAAATTTTATAAAATATCTTCATCTATCTATCCACAAGATATTACAAATAGCCACATATTATTATTAGATTATTATCCTATGTGTAAACAAAAAGGTAATGACACAAATCTTTTTCATAGCTAAAACATTGCCTATCCACACAAAAAGAATATGCAAATAATCCTCAACTCAAGGGATCTAACAGCAAACAATCCCTATAAATAAATCAAAAACCCTATCCATTTTCATTTCCACAAACTCTAAAAAAAAAAATCCCCAAATTTTTTTTAGTTCTTTCTAAATATAGAAATAAAAACCTAACTCAAAACATCAAACGATTCAATCCTCAAATTCACACAAAATCACAAAAACATGTCTTTCAGTTTCACATAATCATATTCAAATTCAATTTGAATTAAGGATTGAATCGGTTATATATATAAAGGGTTTGGTGATTTTATAAAAAAAATATATATATATAGAAAAAAAAAAAAAAGAAGGGCATCATGCAATCGGTGCCTTCTTCGATTGAATTAGTATTAGTAGTACTTAATATAATTGTTTATAATCGTTTGAAACATATTCTTTATAAAAGTGATCGTCGTGGTAATCTTTAACATTTGGTTGTAATTTGGAATTGAATTGGTTTCTTGTTTTTCGCGCGTTTTTTGTTCGTTGGCTTCATTGACTTGTGTTTTTGATCGGTTCGGATTTGGGTCAACGTTTGCGAAATTTGCCGAAAAAGGTAAATTTTTTGTTGTTGCCATTATTGTTTTAGCTGCATTGTTATTCTAAGCTGTTTTATTAATTGATTTGTTGTTGTAATGGTACCCGTGTTGTGTGAGAATGTCTCCTGCCAAATGGCTGTCGGTATACGTCGAGTCTAGGACATGTGAGATAGATTTGTGATGCATATATTGTGAGAATTGAGATAGTTAATTGTACGGTCCCTTGTGGATCAAGTCATTTTGTATGTGTGTAGAGATTGGTAATTTTGTATTAATAGTGCTTGACGCTTTCTGAAACAGAATTGGCTCAAACCCTTTTTTCTGTCCCACACCAACTTTCCTAAAAAATGGGGAGGGCTTTACCTGGTTTGAGTTTTTTTTGGTGGTGGGCTCAAACCCTGTGGATTAGCTGCCCAAAAGGTCGGAAAGTATGGTTACCCAAAAAGTTTGTATTAGCTAGCTATACAGTTCTTGCTATTTGGTGTCCACATTGGAATGGTGCTGGTAGTCACGCCACCATACCCAATGCTCTGATATTTAATGTTAATGTGAATTCTTGCTCTATAAAATCTCCTAATTAGTGAAATTTATGTTTGTTGCTATTGGAGGTACATGTTTTTCCAGTGTATGTGAAATGAGATTGGTTTTTCCATACACGCAAGCAGTTGTGTGGGAGTAAAAAAAATATTAAGTTATTTTACAATATCGGTTTAACAGGGCAAATTGGATTGTTTCACTAATGTGCTACAGGGCAGTGTAGCACATTGTATTTCCATTTGCCAATATTGGCGCTTGCTCGAGCTATATATGCTTGCATATGCTGTTTGTACAGCTTGTGCACTGATATGAACGTACATAAGTCCAAATGGCTGATCTGTTAGCTCGAAATCTTAATTTAANTTGATTAAGGGTATTATAGACATTCTTCCGAGTTCCGACCAACATAGAAAAGCTGATAAATTTGAAATTTCATGATCCAGTTCCAAATAAGGTAAAACTATGCTTTAGTCTATGCATATGTTTATTACTGATAATGATTTGTAAACTTTATTCTTATGCTTTGATATTAAACGTATGCAATCTTCTATTTTGCGGTTTGGACCTTTTACACTGCATCTTGTCTATATGAATTCACATATATTACATCTCTTTTGCAGTTACATTTTGATGCAAATGGACATTTGCTCTCACATTGGTTTCTCTGTTAATGATGTTAGCAGCCTTCATGGGTCCTGTATGGATACCCTTGAATCCAATTGTAAACTCACGGGTGATTATTCCATGGATGAACTTGCATATCAAGCCACCAATATACTGAATATTCAAGATGATGCAGAAGTGGTTTCTGGTTCAATACCACCGCAGGTTAAAAATGAGTGTCGTCATCAGAACAAAACAATTACCTCGGTAGGTGGGGCAGTTGAGGGGGAAATAAATGATAATGCTGATGTTATAACCAGTGAAGTCTCAACAAATGATGATGATGCTAAATGTGTTATTTCTTGCAGCTCGAGTACCTCAACTCTTTCTGTAAGTCTTTAACATTTAATGATCTTGTTGAGGGTATGTTTAATTTTGTGTTCTCGACCGACTTTCAGATCATTATTTGATGTCACAGTAGTTGATTTTTAACGTTTGGATAAAAATATTATATTCTTGATTATCTGGTTATTTTCAAGGTCAAAGTAGCAAGCTTTAGATTATCTACAAGCTCTAAGCATATTAATCGATATAAGGGTAAGATAGACTTGCTCCCAAAGCAGTTGTAGAGTGTTCTTTAAAACTGGGTCTTTTTTCTTTTATACATCTTACATGTGGTTAATTGGAATAAAAGTATATAACCCTGAGCCAGTGACATGTTAAAAATGTAACTCTATTATAACTTTTTACAGAATCGTGTGAAGCCTGTTTCTGCCTTGAAAGGTAGTCGTGAGAAACGTGGAGCGACACCACCTAAGAAGTTGACAGTGAAGTGGGCCCCAGATGTCTACGATCCGCTTCCGGCTCCATCATTGCACATGGTAATGAACAAGCCTCGTAAGCATGGTAAGAAGTCATCGAAGAGTAAGCAGAAGAGCGCGAGTAAATCATCTCGAGGAAGTAGTAAAGTCAAAGAAAAGAAGCAAGTTCGTAAAAGAAGTGGGACTGTGAGCTCTTCTGACATGGGTCTCAAGTATTATGAACAGAAAGATGAATTAATCCGTGTTTCCGAGATCCACAAGCCAAGTGATATCAACTTCCGTCTAGGGATCCCAGACCTTTATTGTGGGGGTAGTTTTGTTAATCGATATGGCTCAAGCTTGCACCTTTCATCAGTCACAGAGGCCACTTAGGCCCCAGCCTCCTTCTACAATGACAATGGATACATATACCTTCAATAAGATCGTAAATAAACAATAAAAAAAATTAAGATTTTTTTTTTTTTTTTTTTTGATTGGTGAGGGTTGGTTGAGTTTCTTGACTTGAGAGTGGAAAAAAGCGTGAGGTATATGTTGACATTTATACTCGTTGTTGTAGATATCGTGTTGGAAGTTGTATTATAACTTGATTACTTTATGCGAGCGCCATACTGATTTTGCTTTGCCTCTTGTTTTCGCAGTTTATATATGTTGCATTCTTTTAAATGAAAAGCATGAAAGCATGTTTGTAAACCATAAGGCATGCATATCAAAAAATTTACATGTTTGAATGAGCTCGCTGTGATCATTGAGCAAAACATAGTTAATCTCTATCGGGTTTTGTTTGGTCATAGTGTAATTTCTGGGACGGTTTTTTCTTTAGTGTTGGATTNTTTTGTTTTGTGATTGGTGAGGGTTGGGTGAGTTTCTTGACTTGAGAGTGGAAAGAAGCATGAGGTATATGTTGACATTTATACTCGTTGTAGATATCGTTTTGGAAGTTGTATTATAACTTGATTACTTTATGCAACAGCCATGCTGATTATGCATTGCCTCTTGTTTTCGCAGTTTATATATGTTGCATTCTTTTAAATGGAAAGCTTGAAAGCATATTTGTAAAACCATAAGACCTGCATCAAGAAATTTACATGTTTGAATGAGCTCGCTTTGATCATTTAGCAAAACATAGTTAATCTCTGTCGGGTTTAGTTTGGTCCTATTGTAATTTCTGGGACGGTTTTTTCTTTAGTGTTGGATTTTGGTTTGTAAGTTTGTACTCCAAGAAATGAAGTGGCATGAATCAATGTTGTTCCATGTGTGAGAAATGATCTGCGGTTTGTTCCCCCAACAGCGATATATAGGACTGCTTATTCATTTATTTATGTGCTCAAGCAGTTTTGACTTTTGATGATATTAGGATTCCTTATTAAAGTTAGAAGTTGCTCATGCTAAACATAAGCTAACTGATTATTTCAAAATTAAAAAAACATAAGCAAAACTAGTAACAATGCCAAACAGTCTCTTGACACCACCGAAGCACGTTCCACACATCACAAACTTTTTATCTGCTAATATGCCTAGTGAAGTCAACTGTTTGTTTTATTCAATCGCAGGACGTCTTCTTTTTTCTTTTATTAATAGGAAAAATGTATGAAGATAAAAGAGGAGTCCTGCCATCTGCTAGCATTGTGGTGTGGAATAGATTAAAAGCCTACACTCTTTCTTGAACCTTGTCAATGACTGAACTAAGAATACAGATATGAACACAGTATGTTTCCCAAAAGTACAACTTTGTTTAACTATAGTATCATGATTTGCTGATAAAATGCCAGCAAACAAATTTGACATTGTGTTTTAGTTCAACAACATTCGCCTATTGCTTCCTATTAATTACCAATAACAATGGAAATCGATAATTATCAATAAACAGATTGTACTTTGACAAAGATGTTGTCCATATCACAGATTGTACTATTTTAACTTATATGAGAAAATATGAAACTACTTAACAAATGACAAGAGTTGTGAAACATATACAACCCAGGTTTTCATTATTCTTAGACAAATTAATTCTACAATGGATTAATCATCAGTATCAGAACTCAGAAGGAGCAAGAACAATGGAATATACTGTAAAGATGATTTGCATAAACATCATTCGGAGTTCAAAACTCAGATATGGAAAGTTAAGCCAAACACCAGGGCAAAACAGTAATGATATATAGATTTGTATCTGATATATCTGAAAGATTCGCATACAAAGCAAGTTGCATACAATAACCTTCATTTCGACAAGTGCAGATGCTCATAAGCAAAATCCACAAGATCAACAAAGAAAGCATCCATTCATACAATGATGAAGAGAACGCTCTTTTGAGCATATAGAGTACTGAAAAATTTATGGACATAACAACAGAATATCGTCTGCTCGGGAAGTATCAAAATCTTGATCTTGAACTAAAAACCTACTTTGGAGATACGTTATTTGAACCCTGAACCTGTGCTAGAAGATGGTCTCCACAAAGATCAGCAAACGATTACAGAAAAAGCAAATCCTCGCTGCTTTTTTATATAAGCTGGTCGTCTAGACTCTGAAAATCGTATAAATATGTTAGGATACAAGTGTAGATACATGAATGATAAAATCGTACAAGTAAACAGGAATATGAGTAAGCAACACATCTTCATGCGATTTAAAGATGGTTCAAATGATCTGTACATATTTCACTACAGCCAGATAACTTAATTTTGTGTATAGTAAATTATGAATACGATAGCAGATGACGTGTATGCAGGCTGACTGATATCACTATATACGAAGCTAAGAAAAGAATTTCTCCAACTGCTCCACCCCATAAATGTTGCAACCATTCATTATGTGGCATGTTGTATTAAAACCACTATTATTACTTTTTTGAAAACATTGAAATTACAGTTTGTGTATTTTCCCATCATCACAATTATAGATAACTTGATGGCATTAATTTGGGTGCTTTAGTCCTAAAGGTTACTTTATGTTGCTTTTATTTAGGATACTCCACATAACTGACAAAAATAGTCAAAAATGTTACTTGAATTATGTAACATTTCTGACGTTGCAAATTCCATAGGATGGGGGTAGGACCACTAGATATTTGTGATCAATAGATATCATGACAAGATGACATTAGTGAAAGGCCAACACTTTATGCAATACTTATCCCATTCTTCGTCTTCTTTTACTTTATGAGATAAAATGGTATTAATCTAGTTGCCTATATTTCTGTGGCTTATACATACCCTACGCACCCTACGCATTTCCACATGAATGAAAAATACAAACAATCCCATTGACTTCGTGTTATTAAGAGAAGATTTCCACAGCTAAAATATCTTTATGTGGCAATCCATAGTTGTTTTACTTCATAATACATGAAAGTGTATACTAATACTGATAGGAACAGGACACATGAAGTATCAGAGTTACAAGCAGTCCTGCAAAATGGCTTGAAATATTGCCAAGAATTCTATCTAATGTGAATTTGCATCTCAACCATGATTCCTCCACCCTTAGTGGCATGTGTCGACATATATGATTTCAATATCTTCTACCACAGCATTAATTACTAATGGATCAGACACACAGTACTTATATATTGCTATTTCAAGCATACGCCGATGAACAACACCAGATCACATATTTAACGCCGCGTTATCTTCTGTTAAGATATTATAATAGATTCATGGGCACAGCATTTTCAAAACTTAATGCACACGCATCCTTATATAGACATTTTGACGAATCTACTACCGAAAATGGAAGCCTAAAAAACAGAGGTAGTGCACAGTCCAACAACTATTCAACCTAAGGAAATCGTGATACTAGTTTCTATCATCATTTCACATCTTCTGAAAAAGTATAAGCTAAATAACACAACAGCACTTCTGATTTTATTCCACATTGCAAATCGTGCTACTAGTTTGTATCGTAATTTCACAGCTTCGCATCAGGCAACCGTTTATTTGCCATATTAAAAGGCAACTGAAAGTACCAAATCGTATATAATTGATTTTTATTTATTAAAATTGGCCATTTCATTAAAAAAAAAAAAAAAAAAAAAGTTTTAGCCAATCCACTCCTAGTCGTTATTAAAACAGCTTTATTCCGTAGTAAATAATGAGATACTATAACAGTCCAAACGCCCTATAACTTCTTAATGTATCAGAACACAACAAAAACAGATAAACAGTTATAATTGCCTATCGCAAATACCCTCAAAACAGCTAATATACTACTCCATCTGTACCAAAATAAGATTTCATCTTCCTCTTTTAGTTTGTCTTATAATACACGTTCATTTCAAAATTACAACCAATCAAAATATTTCTGAAAAAAAAAGGTATACATTTAATTGGTTAAATGTGAAATATTTGTATGTTCCTAAAAATGTGCGCCACTACTAAAGTGAACACTTAATTTAGGACAGACGAATATATCAAAAAACGCAATAATCAATCCCAAAACACTTAAATTATATAACACAAACCTCGACGAGCCAGCATTCATGTTCCTATGAAGTATCCTCCCCACCACCAACCCATTCATCTCCTCACTCGACCCAATCAGCTCCTTCAAACCCGAATTCCCATTCTTCTCTTCCTCCTCCTCCTCCTCCTCCTTTTCATCATCCTTCACCACACCCCCCTTAACACCATTACCAACACCCTCTCTCATCCTCTCGAAATAATTCCCATAAATATACTCAGGACTATACCCGTTCTCATCATCAAACAACATAATATGCCCATGCCATTCCCAAACCCTATACTCCGAGCCCTTTTCGACATGAAACCCAACACAAATATGATGCTCCCCTATACTAACAGCTTGGCCAGAATTCGGCTTCAACGCTTCCTCGCTCTTTCCGCTTAGGATCATTTTGATCACTTCTTTCTCTAGCTTTGATTCCTCCTTAGCCAGATTTGTCTTGCTAACAAAACCCAGTTCTTCATTTTCAGAATCATGGTCAGAATCATTGTCTTGGTTAAGGGTGTCTAGAAGTAGGGTTTCTAGTGATTGGTTAAATAAAGGGTTTTGGAGAGGGTTGATTTGTGGACGGATTTGGAGACGGTTCATTAGTGTTTGGAGAAGGAGATTGTCGAAATTTGATGGGTTTGTATTCATTTTTGATTTTTTGGGTTTTGGGTTTTTTGTTTTGGGATTTAGGGTTTTGGGTGGAGATGATGATGATAAAAAGAGGGTTTATGTGTTTTATCTCAGGTTTTTGTGTTTTGTGTGAGTCTGACTATGAATTTGTGAGATGTTTTAATTTGACCAATTTGGTCCTTGGAGTCGTCAACTGTGTGCAATTTAGATATCTAAAGTTTATTATTACTATCTCTAGTAGGGGTGTTCAGTGTTTGGTTTGACACCGAACAAACCGAAATATAAATCGGACCGAAACCGAATAAAACCGGACCGAAAATTTTAATTGGTGTATGGTTTGGTTTAAAACCAAACCGAAGTATTTAATCGGTGTTTGGTTTGGTTTTGGGTTTGACAAATATATAACCAAACCAAACCGGAAAAACCGAATATATATCTATCCACACAAAAAAGTTTAAATTATATATATACAAATATTATATGTTTATCTTCCTAACAAAAAATCCTAAAAATTTAAAATATCTTATAAACTAACCACTCCTTAAATCAAGGATGCTTGAAGATGGAATATTCAAACATAAGACTTCTATAGACCTTTGTCGAAGAACATTTTATCTTATTTTGCTTTCATTTATTTTCGTTAAGTTATGAAACCTTTTGGTTTCTTACACTTTTGATTTGTTGATTTACTTAAACATTTTATGAGACCTTTTGATTGGGTAATTTTATTTGAACTTTTAGGTTTTTATTTGTGACTTTNAACTAGCTTAGAGACCCGTTGACACCGGGTAATTTTTTAAAGAAATAGAGAAAATGAGATGATAAGAAAAATAATAACGTAAACATGTTCCATTTAAATTATGAAAGAAAGAATGAGAAAATGCGTCAATTATCCGATAAGCAATTTAGTTTGTTACAATTATACTAACAAACGTTCAAGCGTTGGCGATTGTAAAATTGATTGTCTCGAACATAAAATGATTTGTGTGAGCGTCTATCGATTCAAAACCCAATCCATGCCGTGATGATAGGCCTTCAAGTACTTCTCTATACGTCATAAAAAGCTAATAATGAAATTTTGGAGATTTCTCCGGGTCAAATGCTAAATATGCATTTTCGTAATCAAGGGCATCAAAACTGTCCTCGTCACTGAAACTTTTACTTTTGATCACCTTTGATTTACGCTGAAACTTTTACTTTTGATCACAAGACCCGAGTAACCCATTACCAAGCTAATTGTGTAACAGATACCAAGTTCAATCCTAAAGCATTATATGTAACATCGCACTTTAACACCGTTTTTTCCCGCCTACGGCATTGTAAAAAAACTGATAGATAGTCTTAAAGAGGCAATGTATGCGGTTAAGGTCAAACACTCGAGTAGGCCATGTTCTTTCTATGAACACTTAAAAGTTTTAAAAGACAAAATTCAAACACAAAGATAGTTGTTGATAAAAGTATATGTATAGTAAAAAATGGCATACGCGTTAGTCCATTATATAGTTGTACATACATTTTATACGTTGAACAACCTAATGTAACATTGGTAACAATTGATACATATCTTATTAAATTGATGTATGGTTTCATTTGTTGCTACAGGCTACCACGACCTAAATAATATAACCTATGCAAATTTATTGCCTTTTTATTATATAAAATCAACATGACATTTGCGGCTAACAAAAAATGTCTCCATTGTATTTAAGATAACTGAATATTACAAAAAACTACGGTATGTTTCAACACCAACTTAACAACTTGATATAAAATAAACAACTTGTTGTCGCCGAAGGATACGCATACACAAAAGCGACATCCCATTTACTATTTATTTATTTATGAGTGTAGGTATCTATGTTAGAGTGCCATTGATTCGTATTGTTGCGCCTCTACATAAAGGCCTACAAACACATATTAACAAAATATGCCCCAAACGGGTTGATTTGTATTTTATCTTCAACATGTCAGAAACAATTTCATTTTCTAATACCTAAAGAATCAAGAAGTTTAACATGATCTTTTGAACGACAAATAGAGTTTATTATTAATAACAAAAACCAAAGAACAACTTTCAATCAAAACTTACATGAATACCGAACTACAAAAAGTACAAAGATAATTCATGACTATGAAATAATAAGATTTGATATAGCCTGTCGAGATGATGTTGCTGTATAACCTGAGGCTCACTTTTGTTTTTGAAAGTAAAACAAAATTGGTACTACAAACAATAAGTATAAATCTGTAGAAAAGGTTTAGCAAAAGAAACAATACCCTAAGCAAGTAGAGCTTGCTTAATCCTTCATTATAGATTTCTTCAAGCCGCTTTGTGACTTAATATCTTATCCAAAAAACTACCCATAACCAACCAACCAACCAAATAATAACATCTTTGTATCTTCAAATGGTGTTCAAACAGTTTCCTAAGGACAAAATATGAAACACATCTTAAGATACTTGATGTGGATGTGAGATTCGTCAGTCTCAAAGTCTTCCCCTGTGATATGAACATACAAATGAAAACTTGGTGGTTCAACCAAAGTGATATTGTATCTGGACGTCAAATAGATGATGGACCTCAAACTGGGTGTATCTGCACGTCAAATAAATGATATACCTCAAAATGGGTACATTAGGTATGGAGAAAAACATTTATTTTTGGAACGGGTCATACTGGGTAGCTATGGTAACGGGTCTAAATGGGCACTTTTCTGGTACAGATTAACACGGAATGGGCTGTTTTAGGTTTACCTAAAAATGTTATTGCTCGAGTCGTGCATAACATGTCCCAATAGATTACTATACAAAAAATATAAGACTATGACAATATAAATCGCCTCCTCTGTTTTTTATCATATGTCAGTGGGTATAAGTATACAAAGAAGTATTTGACAATATTTTTTAAACAACCAACGCACTCATTAATAGCACAAAAAAAGGAGTTCATGTTTAAGTTCTTAAATATGGAAACAATATGTCCAGTAAGTTGATAGCCCATTGTCGTTCGATTCTTGGTCAATTGCTAACATTAGTTTAGGTTACAATGATAAGACGGTGATGAAGTCGAGTAATAAATTCAAGTCATTAGTGTATAAAAACATCAATATGATGTAAAGATCATGGGATCCAAAAATTTTACCTTTGATTTAATTTTCATCGAGTAGTCCACGTTTGGTCTTGTAGTGCACGTCTGTATCAAGCTCCTTTTTCTTCTTCAATAAGTGATGTCATTGCTCCTTATTTGAGCTCACACTAAAATTATATGAATTAGTTGGCTTAGGAATTTAATAATAAAGTGTCAATCAATTGTGAAATGTTAGTTCATTACATGCCATTAATTTCAGTTGCCAATCCAAAATAATTGGTAGGGTTGGGTTTGGACCATATTTATGTTCAAAACTGATCGACATAAAGTTTTAATCAAGTGCGAAAGTATGATATTAAAACGCTATAAAGGGTTTAACAGGTTAGCACTATGAACACTCTATTAGTAGAACCCGATGACACCACCAACAAAAACAAAAAACAGCCAAGATATCGGGCAACATATACTACATAATGTTCCTTTCACTTTTTATGGATCAGATACAGTTTCATCCAACCCTTTAAAGTCATTGTTACAACTTCCAATACTATCTTACACCATTTAAAAGACACATCCAAACACCCTTTAAGATGGCAGGAAAGTTGATTCCATTTTCCAGAATTTGCAAACTAAAAAGTTTCGTCTTTCTATTTTTTGCTGTCAAAAGCTTAAAACTTAAATAAAACTATTTGGAAGATAACTAACCGTTGTTTTAATCTATACACTTGGCCAGCTTCTACTGATACAATCACAAACTCTCCTGCATTCAAAAACATGATAGTCAAACAAAGTATGGTTGATCCGGGGAAGGAGGGAGAAATCAAACTTCAAGAATACGTAAAAACAGTCCCTTAAAATGATTAAATACCTTAGATTTTCCTTCACTCCCAAGTTCATTTCTATCCATTGAGTTGCAATGTTAAATACCTTATCATGTTCTTAGTGGTAAAGTCTTCAAAATGTATCCTCGCTAAGCTCTAATCTAAATCAACTAATCCCGTTTTTGTTTGAATTACAATAAGGATACTTAGTGAGTTGTAGTAGCTACAACTCACTTATATAATAGTGACTCCACCAGACAATTTGGCGAACCTTTCATTTAGCTTTTCTTTTTCGGTCATATGTTGCTGCCTGCAAGATAAAGTTGAAGTTATTGTCGCTTTTAGCTGGAGAAAAAAAAAACCCTATTAGAAATGGATATGAAAAAGAGTTGTATAGATCAGATATGTCTACGGTATTGACGGTTTTGTGTTGGTCCATGGAAATTGAGCAAATCTTGATGAACATAAAGAACAAATTCATTAATATTCACGAACAAAAGTTAAAAGATTACTCAATTCCTACATGACTACATGATAACATCTTCAGCTTCTTTACGGGGATAATTTCGGTATATTATCCCCGTTAGAATGACAATAAACTCTCATTGATCCAAGCTAAGCTTGAGATTCAATGAGAGGATCTTCCTAACAACTAATATTCTGTAGGAATGGATACCATCTCTATTACAATATACATGTATATATATGGACTAAAAGGTGAAGCTTCTCAAGGAGGCTTTTCATAAAGTACCAAAGAGGAATATGCTTTAGAATATGCTCTTTACTTTTGTACTTTTGTCTTGTTTGACTTTCTTGTAGCTTGTATTCCCAATGCTTGTAGCTTGTATTCCCAAGAAAGTGCATTCCCATATTTATCAGTATGTTGTAGAGACAGCTTCAGGGAGTCAGTGAGTTATTGTCATCACTCACTGACTCCATTACCTTCTCCATTGGTTCAGGTGCCACTCACTGAGTACCGCCTCACTGAATGGAAAGTCTTTTCTTTAGACTTGTCCCGAACATCCTGAAGGTAACTCACTGAGTGACTGTTCACTCAGTGACTTGTTTATGTTAAAGGTTATATGTCACTCACTGAAATAGCAATTTACTATTTTATTCAGTGAGTGATTTGGCTATTTTATGTTCAAATACTTGTGGAGAATATTTGGGTAAATATTGACCCAACAGTCTCCCCCTATTTGAACATACAAATAGCCTAAGGTGATTGGGTTTAAATGAGGGACTGAGGGTTCAGGGACATGGGTTCAACGAGCTGGGTTCACTGACTTAGGTTCAGTGAGTAGGGGGTTCAGGGTCGATGAGAGAGGATTCAGTGAGTAAGGGTTGTGTGTTTAGTGACCTGAGGGCAGGATAATAACCCATCAGGTTCAAGGAGTAGGGTCAGGTGGTTCGATAAGTAAGGTTCAGTGAGTAGGCTTCAGGTTCAGTAAGTAAGGTTCAGGTTTAAGAGGTTCAGTTTGGGAGTTCAAGGTATAAACCATCAGGTTTAGTGACTGAGTAGGGTTCACTGTGAAAATTGCAATGGTAGGTTTCAGTGAGTAAGGTTTCATCGGTTCAGTGACCGGGGTTCAGGCTTTAGCTTCGTGGTATACTCACTGATTCACAACTCCACTGATATGTATCCCAAAAAAAAGAACTCAAAAACACACTGAAACATATTTCATTCCCTTGTGATTTCAGTCCACATTCTGAACAACCTATGCTTCCAAATCAGTCTCCCATCACTTTCCTTTTCAGGCTTAGCCCAAAATACATACAAACACCCCCTGATACACTCTTCACTCCCTGAATGCATTTTTAAGCGTGATTCTTATCAGACCGCATTTCTTACCTGATTTTTACTTACTCCCTGATATAGTTTCAAGCTGAACGACCCCTTTTTATTTCCCGACTCCAGCATTCACTCACTGACACACCAGGTTCAGTAAGTTCTATAAGTAGATTGGGTTTACGTTTTCAGTGTTCAACTTTACTGGAGTTCCCCTTCAGTCTTCGATGGTTCAGTGACCCTGTGTTTTCAGGGAGTTCACTGATTTTTAGATACCATTGGATTCAGAGACATGAAATCTTCATGTTTAATCCCAGAGTACACTCATTCACAACCATCTGTTTGACTTGAAATCAACATATCCACACTGATATAACTTGTTTATCACTGATTCAGTGACATCTCCTTTGAGTCATATCATCAGCTTACCCACATCATTAACCTACCCACTCTCTGTAGTAGTCGATTCTCACCACACCCTGAGCATCCTTCCCAATAGCCAAACATCCACACTGAATGTTTTCATCACATCATTCAACCGACATATAACTATCAGTCTCACGAACACAGCTCCATTATCTCTCACCATATTCGTACCAAACTGATGAACTTGCTTATGTCAAAAGCTTCACCATGATATATTCTCAGTCCGAAAAACTCATTAACCCACCATGAGTTAGCTGATTTTTCAGTCACACTTTCAATCCCAAGCAACACATCAAAATCCAAGACTATGTCAACCCATAGTATAACCATCACTTTTAATCACCAATTATAAATCTGGTTTAAGAACAATAACCATCTCAACCATCTCCTCATTTTTCTTAACTGAGGTCATTGAGAGCCACCACTTCCGCCGCTGCAGTCGCTGGAGTGTACACGATTGGACGGAATTGATTGTGGATATAAGTTCTTGAGGCTTGTGAAGGTGTGATTTGTGATTTATTTGAACGAGAGTGTTGTGTGAGATTCGAGTTTATCATCTTTTTGATGATTCTTCTTGAATGGACTGATTCAGGTTGTGTGATTTTTTAGATCTGTAAGTGTTTGTTTGACCGGATCTGGAGATGAAGATGTGATGAATTTTTGTGGTTTGTGGTGAGTGTGTTGACTGATTATAACATTCAATGGTGGGAAGTGGGTGTTTGAATGGATCTAGTTTTTTGAGTTTTGTTTGAGATGAGAGTGATTTTTGTTGGTGATGGTTTTTATAACTGGGTTTTAGATCGAGAGAGATGAAGGGATAAGTGATAAGATTTATGTGGTGTGGGTATTTAGGATAAGGATAGGTTTTGTGGTGGGTAATGGTGTTATGTTTTGTCATTCTGTCAAAATTAGTGTACTTCTCCCCCTCAAAAAAATGCAACAGCAGTAGCAGTTTTTGAAGGTTTTACACTAAATTTTTGACATCGAAGAATGTTATCAGCAGTCATCATGGATCTGGCTCATAAGAATGAACCTTAGGCTCTGATACCACTTGTTGGTCCATGGAAATTGAGCAAATCTTGATGAACATAAAGAACAAATTCATTAATATTCACGAACAAAAGTTACAAGATTACTCAATTCCTACATGACTACATGATAACATCTTAAGCTTCTTTACGGGGATAATTTCGGTATATTATCCCTGTNCAAAATTTCTGCGAATATGGTCCTTTGTTTGCGAATAGCTTCTTTTCTGCGAGTAAGTGTTCATGTGTTGCGAATAGTGTCCAAATAGCGAGTAAGGGTTCAAAATAGCGAGTAAGATTTCAGTTGCGAGTAAGCAACTTGGATTGCGAGTAAGCAATTCAATTCCTTTGCGAGTTCATCTTGGCAAAGTCTTATCTTGCAAGTTTGGTCCCGTGCTCTCGAGTTTGGTTCTCTTTTCGCTAGTTTGTTTTCGTTTGTTATTTACCAAGCCGAGCTAGGCTTATTTACACTCCATCGTTTATCGAGTGGAGTTTTCTTTTATTACTTTCTTACCGTTACTCTGTCGAATTTTTCTTAGAATCTTCTTAACTTAGTTTATTTTCCCTCTACTTGTTTTACTTTCTTAGTTCAACTTTCTTTTCGTTAATTAAAAATACAAAAACATTTTCGTTATTGCTTTCGTGTTACATTTCTTTTACTTCTTTCTTAAACTTATGTTTTCTGTAATTGTTAGTTTTATTTATCTTTGTTCCGTTCTTTACTTAGTTTAACTTTTCAATTAAGTTTCGTAGTATAACTAAAACCAAATCAAATCTTTTATAACCATTCATCACACATAACTCACGACTTGAGTAACTTGATCAATTTCAACCCTCGTTGGGACATCGACCCGTGGTTCTTGCTTCACCGCTTGGTAAACCGCGATCAGAGAGAGAGATCAAACTTCAAGAATACGTAAAAACAGTCCCTTAAAATGATTAAATACCTTAGATTTTCCTTCACTCCCAAGTTCATTTCTATCCATTGAGTTGCAATGTTAAATACCTTATCATGTTCTTAGTGGTAAAGTCTTCAAAATGTATCCTCGCTAAGCTCTAATCTAAATCAACTAATCCCGTTTTTGTTTGAATTACAATAAGGATACTTAGTGAGTTGTAGTAGCTACAACTCACTTATATAATAGTGACTCCACCAGACAATTTGGCGAACCTTTCATTTAGCTTTTCTTTTTCAGTCATATGTTGCTGCCTGCAAGATAAAGTTGAAGTTATTGTCGCTTTTAGCTGGAGAAAAAAAGACCCTATTAGAAATGGATATGAAAAAGAGTTGTATAGATCAGATATGTCTACGGTATTGACGATTTTGGCTATTTTTTCACATGGATTTGGGACTGCTTGATCAAACTTTTAACCCGACCAACCCGTAACCCAATAGGTCAGAACTCATCTAACCTGAGTCTCTATAGCGTCGGACCACGGTTTAAATTTTTTAAACTTCTTAAACCTGTGGATATTAACACTTTAAGAGCATAAACTCGACCTGGTAGACAACCCGAGACCGGTCGAGAATCACAAACTACACAACTGAAAATTAGACAAATGAGTCATAATTCGATATTTTCTAAAAATTGACCAATGGTTTCTAATTTGTGATCTAAATGAACAACCACATGGTTCTTAAAACAACAATACAATTTTAAGGTGTAAGAAACAACTGATAAGTGATAACACTCTTCTATAATAAACTTTTTATGGATAGGTGATGACACTCTACTATAATGAAATACTATTTCATCGAAACACTAAAAAATATGCAATAAGCACGTACTTACAAAGCAATCCCACACCTCCTTACATTGGATTAAAACTTCATCTAAACACTAAAAGAATGATTATCTTCTTTTAACAATACTGTAGCCCTTACATGTTAGAATAATAGAATACTTTTTTTTTTAATAATTTTTAAAATGCAATTTTGATATTACCAACATTTTTCCGCATGTTGGCAACTACTTTCACAACCTTTGTTTTCCTTGTATGGTATGTTTGAAGCCTTTTTTTCAATGTCTATCTATGGGAAACAAAACTCACGAAGAACAATATATAACCTTAAATGCATTTGATTAAGTTGAGTGTTACCAATATAGTGCACATTTTATTTCCTTGTTTAGACCATTAAAAATTCTCAATACTTGATTTTAACCACCCAGAGCTGTAATGATCAATATGTTCCAAAATTGTTATTGCTCTGTTGGGAAAAATATATCTGCATCAACCTGCAATAAAGATAAGAAATTACATCATGAAGCAAAAAGTAAATGTAGTTTATTTCTGTGTAACTAATATGTGAAATTAATCAGTGCAAAAGTATTTGACAAACATGGATAAAAAGCAATACCTTGGCATCGAGATATGAGAAGTAATGGTATTGCTTCCATCTTTCTGCATAGATAGTTAATGTCAGAAACATGATATCTATATCAACAAATGGTTAATTGTGATATTCCACATTTTCAACATCATATAATTTGACAAAATAATTGACGAAATATACCTTGATTTAAACATCGGTTTATACAATTCACATAATTTAGGCATGCGTAAGCAAAGTGACAAAGTCCAGCTGTACAATTAACAATAAAACATAACTTTCTCATAACCAATGTAACAAATAAACCAATCAAGATAAACGATATTAAAAAGTATCTTGAAAGCATTTGAGCATCAATGAAAGATTACCGTAGACGAAGCAATAGGGTCCAAGTGAGGATGTTATAACTTGCAGCATATAGATCTCCACTGGTGATAAGATCTCCCTGACACCACAACAAACATTTAACATTTAGTTGCATAAAAATTTACAAATTTGACATACATAATGACCCATAATTTTCTAAAGTTCAATGTGGATAGTTTACCAATTTTCTTTGGTTGGAATATCCAAAGTAAATCCTTGTCAAGAGCTTTCGAAGGCCTAATACATAGAGAAACAGCTCCTACAATATTCATAAACTGAAATACAATGAATAATTTATCAGTAATAAAAAGCATGTACATCAAGATAACAGAGTATTACCCAATTAACTCATTTTGTGGCCTATTTGGGCCTCCCCAGACAACAATGTGTTGAATCCAATTGCTACCATAAGTGACCAATCAATAATATTTGTTCTGCAATGATTTTAGGAAGAAAATATTTGAATGATTCATATGCCTGTCACATTTATAAAAAATGAAAGTTGTAATATCTCAATTCATAAACTCTGTTACATTGTATTCTAATGAATTTTGAAAGACATTGGTCATTTTGATTAAGTACAACTTACCAATGAGCCCAAATGCATATGGAACGTCGAGGCCTACTTTTGGAGGGGTAGTGAAAATTTGGCATCTCCCGTTACCTTCTTCACTCTGGGCAGTGGATTTTTGACTCATCACTTTCACGGTTTCACCCCATATTTGGGATGAAAGTGAAAGAGACAAAATAATTAGTAGTAAAAAGTCCAAATCATCCTTGCATCTTTCTTTTATTTTTTATTTTGTAAGGTCATTATTGTAAATGTTTAACATTCTTTCATTTTCTTTCTTCTTATTTCACTAATACTTGAGAACACAAATCTATAGTCTATACTACATATAAAGCATCTTGGACTCTTTCTCCAAAAAAATTCAGACTTACAACATTTTATCCATGGTGTACAACAATTTAGTGCACAAAATTTTCAGACTTACAACACTTTAAACATAGTGTACAACAAAAAATAGCAAGAACCCAAATTCAAACCAAAATTCATCAATTCTACATTAATAGCATTAAAAACACCCCCTACACCAAAATTACAAGTAGTTAAGAACAATGTACAACCCTTCCATCCATATTAATTCCAAGCCATATCTATATTAATCATGTACCCGATAAAATCATAAAGAATTTTGTCCAATGTTTTGTTTTCTTATTTTGATATTTTTTATGAGGGTAATGATGAAATAAAGTGTACTATTAGATCTGGGTAGGCCTTTTTAAGGTTGTGTTTGGATAAAAGATTTGTTGTGTTGGTGGTTTTTAGTTAGTTTGGCTTGGATATTTGACGGAAATATTTATTGCAAAAGGGAAGAAAAGACTAACGGGGTGATGCGGAATCGGGTAGTTGCGAGGGAATATTTGGAGGAAGACGGCAAATGTGGAGGTAGGATAGGGAGATAGTGGAATTTTTTTAAGAGGAGAATAGTTTAGTGATTTATGAAGGCAAGGAGCGTTACTTTTTAAACCAAAGAGAAATATCAATATGGAAAGCACTATAAAAATTATTGTTTTCCATATTTCAGTGACACATTTACCTAATTATTTCCTTGATTTTTGACTTTTCGTATTAAAGTATCGATGATTGTTAAGGTGCAACTAAATCTAATTTTCAAGGAAGACTATTTTTATATGGTAATTTTTTTGCTATTTATAAAATTATTTTTATCTAAAATTCTCGCGATCCTTAAAATTAGATTCAAGGAAGACTCATTTTCGGAAAACCCCTTTATCGTCGAAAAATTCAGTTTTAGGGTATCTGGCGCCGCAACGCGCGGGTACCCTGCTACCCTGCCTTTAAAAAAAAAACTAAACACTCCCTCAGATTCTGAAGACATTTCATGAATGATTTTAAATAATACAGCTTTTTTTTGCAAATAGTACAAACTTATGAATCACAAAAAAGTAACAAGTTTATATGTAATGTTCGAACATTCAAAATAAGAAAAGACAAAAAAGGTTGAAAGTGGCCTTAGCTAAGATATCATCGACAACCTCGAATTTCAATAGTTTACCGTGACTCCAAAAATGTTCTCACCATCTCTAAACTTATTGTCATCGTAAACAAATAATAAAAATTGTCCGCCGAAAATATCATTTACAGGGTACCCGCCGCCGCAACGCGCGGGTACCCTGCTAGTAAACATCTATCTTTCTTTCATCTTTTCCTTTTTTATTTTACCTTTAATTTAAAGTTTCCAAAAATAAAACAACACTACTTTACACCTCTTATTTCTCAGCTAGGGAAAGAAAAGAATAGGGATGTATTGAATATATTAACGTTCATAAATAAGCCCAATAATGTAAGAAGTTTTGTTGGTTTTGCTTATTGGTTTTATCTTACATAAAATTATATACATCTCAATTAACTAAAAGTCTTTTGTCTCAATTTTATATGAGTGGCTCATCAACCTAAAGTTGTAGTTCAAGTTTTGTCTAAGACATTTATAAGATGTTAGTTGATATTTAAGTGTGTAAATAAGTTGTCAAAACAAAAAAAATAAAATCTCCATAAAAACTATATAAATTAATATATGGGTCGTTTTTTTTTTTTTTTTTTTTTTATGATGTGAGAAGAATGCCAATGTAATTTTACTGATCTTAGTTAATATCGTGAAAATAAGATTTAGATAGAGTAAAATTGATTGTCTTTATTTGATTAACAAGATAAAGTCAATAGTTGAACTTCTGTTCTTGACTTATAAATGGGAAACTAAGGAAAGTTGCATCAGATGCCTTGTTGGAACATCAACAAAACTGACCCAATCCTTTTTTATGCCTTTTGTGAATAGTATAAGAAGTTGCACCAGAGGCTTTTTTTTGAACATTTCTAGCAAATTAATAACATATATAATTGTTTCTTCCTGCTCTTTTTTAGTTTTTTGACCCAAGAAATTGTCATGAACAAGAACACCAGACATTCACCGATGGCACCATCAGACAAAAATATCAATGGAATTACCAAGGGCTGCAAGATGAGCTAAATTGTATTTTTCGTTTGAACGAGTGTACTTTTACCAAATCCTTTTTCACTGATAGTGTGCACCAGTGCACTCCCCTTGTCACAAAGATCTATCTGTTCTACACAAAACTTGGCCCAGATTCCCGACGTGAGTACCAGTAAAAACAAAGTCAACTAAGGGACTGCAGATACCAAACCTCAATAAACTGTTCCACGACCTTACTGGTATACTTTCTTAGGTTGTTGGTCCTAAGTTAACATTGGTTCTTTATCCGGTCTAGTCAAGTCCAAATCTATGGATTATGGAACAACAGCATGTAAAAAACTAAACCAGAGTTACTAATCCAAAACAAATGTCAAAAACACTGAAACTCAAACATAGACATAGATAGACTAAACACAATTTAACCAAACTCCAAGTGCACAAAAGAACTTCTTTCCTTACACAGTTTTAATACATCGAATGGAAAACAAAAAATTGAAAAAATAGTATATTATATGTAACAGTCGAGGCAGTTTTCACTACTATGAACTCATGTTTCCTGAGTTCTTGGAAAATTTGTTGTCGTCATCATAGAGTGATGAGAAGCTTACACCACAGCATAATATAGGACCAAAATATAGAATTTGCAGAAGTTATATGGTATCATCTTCAACGGGATATGAATCGAACATCCTTTTCTATCTCCTCAAGCTCTCCACAATGTAGTCAGCGTACAGATCCCTTCAAGTTTAAAAAGATATAACAAGGGTCAATCTAACAGTTTCTTATCATCAGAGAAACAACATATATCGCTCCGGCGGTGATTACGTATCACATCCCCGGACCCAAAAACAATGGGCCGGACCCGAGAACAATGGGCTGAACTTACCTGACCCAAACTAAAGTAAGAGTCCGGACGCACATGATTAGTCCGGACCGGAGACTAGCTTCCCAAGGGATGGACCGCAACACAACGCGCCGCCTGAAGGACGCCGTACTCTAGATACCAGGGAACAACTTATAAAAGGACGGGGAACATTGTCAGCTACCATTTAGCTGACAATGTAGGCGAAAGACGACAACCTTGCTCCGAAAGAAACGCGACCCACTATGTGGGGACACTAACAAGTGAACCAGAGGATTTTTCGGGAGAATATGTCCTTGTACGAGGTTCACAGAAAACAACAACAACCCCAGGGTATAAATACAAGGAGGTTCGCCACACTCAAGGGGGTAACATACACAACTCTCTCTCTAAATACTTTATCTCTCTAAAATGTTTACTTACTCTCACACCCGAGGCTGACTGCGGAAGCCCCCCTTCCGTGGTGAGACTAAGGGTGTTTTCTTTCTTAGCAGCCTTATACAAACCCCAAAGTCCAAAATACACTCCATTGAAAGCTATTCTGGGCTAGGTTTTGAGGTGAGCACCAATTTTGTACTAACAGGCGGGATTGGGTTTTTGTTTTTTTTTTTTTTTTTTTTTTTTTTTTTTTTTTTTTTTTTTTTTTTTTTTTTTGTTTTTTTTTTTCTCTTTTTTTTTTTTTTTTTTTTTTTTTTTTTTTTGTGTTAGTGCTTATAGGAAAGAATCATATACACTTATATTGACGGCTTTACTGTTATGATCACATCAGTTAAGTATGTGATTCGTTGGTAGTTTATAAGTGTCTTCTCCTCTTACAAATTAGCTTTTTGAGTAAGTTTTACATTTGGACTTGTTAACAGATACGAGCATAGTATGAGATATGTTCATATCATTTACAGGGCCGTCTCATTGATTTGGGGAGCCCGGTGCAAAATCACAAATGAGGCCCCCATAATCCAAGTCTTCACTCTTTTTGTATGTGGCCCAAAGTTTGTCTTTTATTTTTTGTGTGTGGCCCGGTTCAACTTTGATAATATTTAACAAAGAAACTAAAAATTCAAAACGTTTATATCTTTTATATAATAAAACGAAACCCTAAGTGGGGACTTTTTCATTTCAAAAAAATCAAATCATACCTTATTTAGTAATAATTTTATTTAAAGAAAAAGATTATTTTTTTATTAAGTCACATTTTATATTTATCTATAACACAAGTAGAAGATAAATACAAAAAATATAGATAAGATGCAATTAACAATAGAATTAAAATTTTTAAATAATTATCTTTAATAATAAAAAACTATAATTAAACATCATAAATAAAAAAAAAAACAAAGATTAAATTATTTGTTTTTTAATAAATAAAAATATATGATTCAAAAAAATTTTTTAAAAAAAAACCCGCGCGTGCGCGGGCATTATAACTAGTATAAAACTATAAATAATGTATGTTAAATTGGGGGCTCCTTACAAAGGAGGGCCGATGCGGTTGCACCACTTGCACATGCTAATCGCCGCCTCTGATCATTTACATAGTCTAAAAGTAGAACCTACACTGGCCATACGTAAATTATTCATTTACGACAAACTTTCATGCTCCTGTAAACTAATTACAATAGATTAAGTTGGGTTTCATTATACCCTGTGTGTGAAAGCTACCTAATAAACTAGTTACAATAGTTACTACGTACTATTTTTGTATTTAATTGAGCCCTTATAAATACTCCGTATGTGAAAAGCTAACCAATATCAAGTTGACAAACACGTACATGTACAAAATTGTAAGACTTGGTTGAATTTAAACTACTTGTAGAAAATACCTTTGTGGATGTGGATGTAACTGGTTGGTTATTCAAATAAACTACTAATGATATTATTTGCATCCACATATCATCCCATAATACACAATGCCAAAAGAAGTAAGAAAGATGTGAGTTATGATAAATGTAATTCAAGTAACTTACTTCGATAGGGAAACGGTTGGTTTGCTGGTAAAATGTTTTGCTTTCAAACAAGACATCCGAGGTTCGATCCTCAGCGATTCTATTTTACCTTTAAGTTAAAAGTTTCCAAAAATAAAAAAGCGCTACTTTACACCGAGTTATTTCTCAGCTAGGGAAAGAAAAGAATAGGGGATGTATTGAATATATATTAACATGCATAAAAAACCAAATAATATGTTGCGTAGGTAGTAAAACTGACAAAGATTTAAGAAAGAAAAGCGAACCCCAAAATGCTTTTGTACTTGTATACATAAAACCATATCATTTTCATCAGGAAAATCAACTGATTTAGACATAATGTAAGAAGTTTTGTTGGCTTTGCTTGCTGGTTTTATCTTACATAAAATTATATACATCTGGATTAACTAAAGTCTTTTGTCTCAATTTTATATAAGTGCCTCATCACCTAAAGTATGTTCAAGTTTCAGTCAACATTTATAAGATTTATTAGTAGTTGACTATTTAGTGGTAACATAAGTCTGCAAGTACAGAACAAAAACTCCATAAGAACATATACAGAATGTTACTAAAGTAGTTGATTTTAATGTAATACAATTGTGGTTGACTATAAAATGGGAACTAACGGAAGTTGCATCAAGTGCCTTGTTGGAACATCCAACAAATATATCATCCTTTTCTTATGCCTTTAGTGAATGTTAAAGAGGATAGGCCCACCCACTCTTTTTTTTTTTTTTTTTTTTTTTTTTTTTTTTTTTTTTTTTTTTTTTTTTTTTTTAGCAGATTAATAACATGATTGTTCCTTCCTGCTTTTTTTACCCAAGATTTTGTCATGAACATAGAACACCAGACATTCGCTGATGTCACCATCAGACCAAAATATCAATGTAATTACCAAGGACTGCAGATGAGCTAAATTGTATTTTTCGTCTGGACGAGTGTATTTTGACCAAATCCTTTTTCACTGATAGTGTGCACTCCCCTTGTCACAAAGATCCATCTGTTCTAGACAAACCTTGGCCCAGATTCCCGACTTGAGTAACAGTAAAAACAAAGTCAAACTACGGGACTGCAGATACCAAACCTCAATAAACTGTTCCACAACCTAACTGATATACTTAGTCAGGTTGTTGGTCCTAGTTAACATTGGTTCGTTATCCGGTCTAGTCAAGTCCAAACCAGATCTTTCTCCTTTTTAACTTATATGGAACCAACAGCATGTAAAAAACTAAGCCTGAGTTACTAATCCAAAACAAATGTCAAAAACACTGAAACTCAAACATAGACATAGATAGACTAAACACAATTTAACCAAGCTCCAAGTGCACAAAAGAACTTCTTTCCTTACACAGTTTTAATACATCGAATGGAAAACAAAAAAATTGAAAAAATAGTATATTATATATAACAGTCGAGGCAGTTTTCACTACTACGAACTCATGTTTCTTGAGTTCTTGGAAAATTTGTTGTCGTCATCATAGAGTTATGAGAAGCTTACACCACAGCATATTATAGGACCAAAATATAGAATTTGCAGAAGTTATATGGTATCATCTTCAACATCCTTTTCTATCTCCTCAAGCTCTCCACAATGTAGTCAGCGTACAGATCCCTTCAAGTTTAAAAAGATATAACAGGGTCAATCTAACAGTTACATAAAAATCCCCTTCGCCATCAGAATAACATCTTAAATTGGCATTTTGAGGTTTATTTTGAAGACTGTATACATATATAACACAACCACACAATAGACGCACACACACACAAAAAAGATAGATATCATGACAAGATTTACGCAGATTTACAGATGGTGTCATAAAATAAATACATTGTGAGAATTAATCAAACAAAATGAAAAATCTTGGTGACCAAAGTCGAAGTAATTATTACTTCAGCATAAAAAAAATTTCTACTGAATTTTGAAAAAAAAAATGATAACGGAATTGGTATATAGTTTGCATATATTTTGAAATGGATCATGGGTAGTGGATGAGATATTCGTTTTCACTATCTATATTCTTATTCATGGATCTGTTTCATGTAGCATGAGAAGCTTAATGAAAATACCATACTGGGTCCCATCCAGAAACGAAGAGTAAATACTGTGGAGAAAGGAAGGATGTAAATGGAACTAAATCAGTAGCTTTGAGACAGTACTTACATGGAATTTTTGACCACCTCAATTGCCTCAGCAGCTGGCAAGAAATCATTCACAGCAACCTCCTTGTTCTCGTTCTTCTTGTCTAATTAGTTGTCAAAATAAACAAGGATGTGCTTACTAACAGTGTCACGATGATAAATGGATACAAAAATTCTGTTAATCACATATAAAAAAGCTTACAGTCTTCAAAGAAGCGACGGATCTCTGCCAAGCGATGTGGTGGGAGTTCCTTGATGTCATTGTAGTGTCTATACTCGGGATCATCAGCACAGACTGCAATTATCTTATCATCTTTCTCTCCCTGATGGTATCAACCAATATCAGTTATATGTAAAAAAAAGTAAAAAAACTGTGATTCTGGCAATATGGGCGGCTTGAGTTATGGGTCAAACAAGTTCCAAGTTAAAATGGTAATGTTTAAGTAGGTAAAGATGGGTTGGGCAGATCTGTATAAACTTTTTCTATCCAAAAATAACTAATGTTTTAAATATCATCAGGACCACTAATTTGGCACGTTATAAGCATTTTAGTCTGTAGATACACTTTGGGGTGACTTTTAACCCGTTCAACCCGTTTTCAATTTTGCTAACCTGTAAGTTTACTCATTTGACCCGTTTGAGGCAATGTATAACCCATATTGACAAGTTCACCCATATATTCGTCTAAAATTAATATAAAATACCTGATCAATCATGGGCATGACTCCAATTGCCTTTGCACGAAGAAAACAACCTGGCAGGATTGGTTCCTGCAAGTATTTTCAAACACCACAATAGATCAGTAACATTTCCAGTTCATATAAGAACCACACACTTTGAACACAACACACTAGTGACAATATTCATTATAATAATACTACATCATTATCTGTAAATTCAAAGCGCTAGCTTAAGCGGCATACCTGCATGATAACCAAGACATCAAGTGGGTCATTGTCCTCACAGAGAGTACGAGGGACAAAGCCATAGTTGTGAGGGTACACGACTGATGAATATAGGACACGGTCCACCTGATGAAAGCAAATTTAAGAAAATTAGCAAAATCAATAGAATCTGGCTTGTGACACCAAATTTTTATTATCTTCATTTATACCTTGATAAGTCCTGTTTTTTTGTCAAGCTCATACTTCACCTTGCTCCCCTTGCTGATTTCAATAACCTGAAAGAAAAGGACAGAATTTTGATCACTCTTTCGGTTATCTATACACACAATCCCATATGCAAGGATTATGATTCATCTCATTAGAACTTTGATTTATATTAATTCCACATACACAGTTGAATATTGTTGGTGCTCCTGGGCCTGCATTAGATAAATAAAAAAGTCAGATTTTTTAGTATTACTACATTATTAGACAGAAACACTTATTACATAAATTCAAGGAGTTAGCTATATGATATACCTATCTCAAGATCATGCCAAGGGTGGGAAGCAGCTGATCTTCTCTTCATGGATGAAAGAATTCTTTCGTTAAGAGGAGCATGAGAAGGATGGTAAGAGTCAGCAGTTTTGTTTGGCGTCTCAATTGTTGGAGTCATTGTTGCAATCTGCAAATGAATTCATATGCTCAGCAAAAAACACTTGTAATATTGATATCTTCTAAATGTTATATCTACATTCACACCGAACTAGTAAATCTAAAACATAACAATGGTAGACATGCAAGCTAATTGTTATTACCGAGGAAAAAATAAACAGACAAGTCAACAAATAAGTCACTCAAAGAGGTGTACAAAGCATCATTGTTGCTTAAAAAGGAAAAACCGAACAAGGGACTTACTCATAATATAAATCACAGTGTAGATATGTGATTAAGTTCAGAAACAATCAAACAATATAAAAAACTGAAAATGAAGACTAATAATTACGGAGTATATTAGCATGTTGTTGACAGTGAAGTTTAATAAAAGGACAAAATGTTTCTCAATCACATTGAAGGTCAGAAAACCAAACAAGTAGTTAACAAAGAATAGAAAACATTACTACAAGCTGTACATTATCCAAATGTCACATAGAAAAAATACCAGAAAAAAGTGAAAATGACGACAAATGTCGCACAAATATGCTCATGTGGTGCAATAAATGATCATGTAGATCAAGTTGTGCAGGCATCACATGTAACGACTACACAAACTACAAATAGCATATACACAAATCATTTCACCATCACAATGAGTCAATGACAGTGACATGATATTTCCAAAAATGTTTTACATATAAGATCCATAATACTAGTTTCATAAAATTGAGTTTCAGACATTCATGAGTCAAATGAGCAGAATCACATATTTTGAACCAAAATCATTTTGTAAACCAGCGAAAACACCGAAAGCAAGCCAGATCTCATGAAACCAAAGTCAAAAACCAGAACAGAAAACCTAAATACGAAGCTAAAAAACTTCGGACATCAAACACAAACACAAACACAAACAGCATATTAAGCATACACCTCTGAATATTCTCCTAAGTATGCCCTAAAAACAACTTCAAAGCTATATTTTACCGCATGAAAGTGACGGTTATGTTGCATTTTACCACATTCAAAGCTATATTTTTCTTCATAAAAAATTCACACGTCATATAAAACCTCACCAAAACACCTAAATATAACATCGTAAAAAAACCCGATAGCATTTCGTAATAGTGCAAAACATCACACACACAAGCGCACGCGCAAAACCATTTTCACAAAATAGTGCAACGAAATCTCATCACAGCCTCCAAAACAACAATTCACACCGTCTAACACAAATTAATATCTCTAAAATCTCAACGGCGCTAAAAACGCACAAAAATACACACACACACACACACATTACACCTCCAAAAACACTAACATTTCACATCATAACTCCAACAAATTCAATCACAACCTCCAAACCCACAATTCAAAACCTCACAACACGAATTCCAAACATCTCTATAAACACCTAAAAACAGCATCACATCATCTTCAACAAACCTCAAAAATAGCAACATTTTGCATAAAAACTCCAACAACTCAAACCGTATATCATCTCTCTCAGACACACACTCCAAAAACAACAATTCAAAACCTCGCTATTTTTCGAGCCATTCGCTACGTTTTCTGCCTAAACCGAGTCAACTCGTGACTCGTAACAACTCAAACAATACATCAACACTAATTACTATACCTAATATCCGTACAAAAACCACAATATAAACAATCACCTTCAAATTATAAAAAAAATAAAAATAAACTTAAAAAAAAAAAACTTAAATAAAGTATACCTGATGAATAACAAGTGATGTGTAAAAGGCTAAAAGCTGATGATAGATGATGAATGAACTCACAAACAGATCTACCTATTTATAATAATAAACCACAATCACAAAAATCAGAATCAGTTAGCGTAACTAACAAGCTATAACAATATTCACACACACACACACAAACACGCAATACGTGTGTCAGTATGTAAATCATTTCTAGAGAGAGAAACAAACAATATACTACCTTTTTCTTTTCTAGAGAGAGAAAGTGTTAAAAGCTGTTGTTGTTGTTGTGTTAATTGTTGTTGTTTCTGTGCTTATTGTTCCCGCTACCTTTGCACAATTTAAAGCAAACTGAAATGACAACGCGTTGGTGAATGTACAAGTGGTGATGCGTCGTGTATAAGTGAAAAAAAGTGTGTTGTTTTACAGGTGAATGTACAGGTTGTGATGCGTGATGTACAAGTGGGGAAGGGGGAGGGGTATGGAGGGAGTGGTTTTGGGTGTGGAGGAAAGGGGGATTATGCCAAATGGAATAATAGAATTTGAGGGAGATATTTTTTTTTTTGAAAGGGATTATACTTGTCATTTTTTGTTTTTGTGCGTATTGATTTTTTTTTTTTTTTTTTTTAATTGTATGTACTGAACTTTTAAATTTAAATTATTGCGTGTATTTTGTGACTATTCAACTATGTAAAATAACTATTTTATCCTTCAAAATTTGAAAATAGTGAGGGTAAAATGATCACAAAATACACACAATAATCCAAATTTAATAAAAGTTCAATACACACAACTATAAAAAGTGACAGACAAGTATGATACATTTTCAATTGCTTTGTTAAATTGTTGTTTTATAGGTGAGTGTACAGGTTGTGATGCGTGGTGTACAAGTGGGGTAGGGGAAGGGGGTGTGGAGGAAAGGGGAATTATGCCAAATGGAATAATGAATTTGTGGGAGATAACTTTTTTTTTTTTTTTTTTTTTTTTTTTTTTTTTTTTTTTTTNACATGTTAATACTTTTTATATACTACGTTACATTCAATTTTACAAGTAAAACACGTTGTGTTTTTTTTTTTTTTTTAAGATGGGATGAAAAGGAATTACTTGAAAATGTATTATACTTGTCATTTTTGTTTTTTTGCGCGTATTGATTTTTTTATTTATTTTTTTATTTAATTTTATGTACTGAACTTTCAAATTTTAACTATTGTGTGTATTTTGTGACTATTTAGCCATATAAAATGACCATTTTACCCTTCAAAATTTGAAAATAATGAGGGTAAAATGGTCACAAAATACACACAATAATCGAAATTTGAAAGTTTAGTATACGTAATAAGAAAAATAAAAGTTCAATACATACAAAAACAAAAAGTAACAAGTATGATACGTTAAGCAATTAAACTTTTGTTGTTTTGTTAAATTGTTGTTTTATAGGCGAGTGTACAGGTTGTGATGCGTGGTGTACAAGTGGGGGAAGGGGATGGGGTGTGGAGGGAGTGGTTTTGGGTGTGGAGGAAAGGGGAATTATGCCAAATGGAATAATGGAATTTGAGGGAGATACTTTTTTTTTTGGAATGGAATTGGATACGTGTGACACGCTGGCAAGTACTGGATTAATGGAATTGGTCTCTTTAATTAGGAGGTGATTAGTTTAATTTTTTTCTTATGTGGATTTGCATGATGACGTGTTAATCAGTAAGCTCATAATCATTTACTCTATCCGTTTTAACATTAGAGCATCTCCTATTGTAAACTTTTTAAAAAGGTTTATAGAATTTCCATGTCATATGCTCTTAAATTTCTCATTTTATAAACATATTATCACTATGCTTAAACTTCTTAAAACTTTATAATTTAATGAGGTATTAAATGAATTACATGTATTTAGTTGCAATGAAAAGGTCTATAAACTTAGACCTATTTCATTCCATGTCATCATAAACCTCACCTCACTATGGTGACTCAATTTATAAACCTCTTCAAATTTTATAAACTTTTTTATGAACCTCTTATAGTGGATGCCCTTAGTTCATATTCTTTTTTAGATGTCTTAACAAATTGTTACTACGGGCCTGTTTGGTAGGGGCTTTTTGGAGGAGCTGTTAACTTTTTGTTACAAAAATAATCTCATCTAAAATAAAAGCTCCGTTTGAATACATTAACTTCAAGCTTTTATGTCAAACAAATAGCTCCTAAATGAAAAGCTGATTCATGAAGCTTTTTAAATTTCTTAGAGCTGTTAAAACTTTAAATTGTTGATATACCCTCCAAACATTTATTTATAATTATAGATATGTCCTTTTATGTCATTTTAGATCTTATAATTACATTTAACAGCTAACTTACCAAACACTTTTATTGAAAAAATGATACAACTTGTAGCTCATGTTAACAGCTTTGCAATTAACAACTTACAGCATACAGCTTACAGCTAATTTTGCCAAACATACCTTACTACTTTTCATTTTAAATAATAATAAAAAAAAAAATAGTAAGAGAATATCTATTTGAGTGGTTACTGGTACCACTTTTATTAAATTAGGTGATATTTGTCTTCTGACAATAATTTTGAGACGAATGAAAATATATATTATACTCATATACATTTTATAAAAAAAAAATCACAAAATTGATTTGGTTATGTTACTAAGTTAATCAAAAAGAGAAGAAAGAAATTAAAAAAAAAAAAAAAAAAAAAAAAAAATTGTTATGTCAATAAAAGATTCACAAAAGCTTTCACACAATTATGTGATCAAGTAAAAAACCGATGCATCTTTTACAAATTACAAGAGCTCCAGATATGCAAGCGTCGTAGCTCTTGTGTCATAATGACAGTGAATCTCACCCGCATCCTTGTCGAAGTCATATTTGATGTCAAGGGACGGTTTACTAACGTTATTTTTTATTGTGTATCTGGGTGTCTATAGGTGTATATTTCAATACATCAAGTTTTGAGAATATCGCGCTAACGTGAAATATGTTACATACCCGGTTCTGGTGACTTGCTTCACAACTCTATACATTTCATTTCATATATTTGCTATTTTGTTTTATGTCATCGAACTAAACGGATCAATAATGAGTCGAGTTGAAAACATATATATATTTGGAGAAACGTATCTTAGATATTTTCTAGTGCTATAACCTTATTGATCATCAGTATACATCAATAATTATGTTTTCTAATATTATTATGTTCCAACAGACACTACAAATTATTTTCATAAAAATTAAATATTACGGTGGAAAGACGGTGACGGGAGTAGGGATGGCAAAAAAACCCGAACCCGACGGGGAAACCCGAAACCCGACATAATTGGGGCGGGGCGGGGCATGGTAATTGGGTTACGGGGCGGGTTTGGGGATTAAACGGGGATTTTAATCGGGTTTGGGGCGGGGAACGGGGAATCCTCGCCCCGCCCCGCCCCACCCGATTAATATATACATATATACAAATATATCTATACATAATAAAAAATATTACTCTAATATTGTTAGTTTTTTTTAGATCTATAAGAATGCGTAGTTGTGATTATAGAAACTCGGTTAGTGTCATATTTTAAGTTTTAATTTTTTTGTGGTATAATTTATCATTATTTATGTATAATATTATCATTGAAAATTTAATAAGGCTTGTTTCTAATTGATTATTAATAGGTTCGTCATTGCTAATGGTATAAAAATAACAATAAATGTGAAATGGTGCGGCTTTTGTCAAGAATTACACACAAAGATGACGCCCCGTTAAGATCCCCGATTAAATACGGGGCGGGTTTGGGGGACCATCACGCCCCGACGGGGCGCCCCGATTAGATCCCCGATGGGGATCGGGGCGGGTTTGGGGATAACTTTGGTAATCGGGTTTGGGGATGGGGATGGCCGCCCCGCCCCAAACCCGCCCCGTTGCCATCCCTAGACGGGAGGCCTAAGGGACGTGCGGTGCAGTTGTCACAACTTAAAGGAACGGTCTTTTATATATTACTTTAACAACAAATACGAGTATTTAAAATATTAATTGTTTAATAGTTTGTTCACATAGTAGGTCCGAATCAAATATATTTTAGATTTGAAACAATTAAAAATTGAAGATCTTTGTTGTGTATTCACGTTGATTCATTCACGACGTTGAGTATTTCTTACCTATGACAAATCAAGGTACCATGATTTGCGTTGACGTGAAATAGGTAAAGTTATGGATGCATGGTCGACTTTATGTATAAGAAAGATAAATTATTTAATTTAATTGAAGTTATAAGAATATGTTCTTTTTAAACTTTATAAAAAGATGAGTAAACGAATAAGTTTATATAATTTGCAGCGAGTCCTTAAATCATTATTACGTGGTTAATCGAGGTATTTCAATGACTGTTTCTGATTATTTATCTGACCATTCCTAAGATGTGTACTTGAGGTTTGCATTTGAAACCTTTTGTGAGATTGTCCGTCCAACCACTACGCCAGTTTGACTACGATTTAACTAAATTTATAATTAAAATGACCAAAAAAATATAAGAAATTAGCAAATTTTGTCATCAATTTCTTGTTTATTTCTCAACTAATGAATGGCATATTAGGCCAAACAACATTGTAGACAGAATATAACTAATGAATGGTATCTTTTGTAGTTTTATGCCTCGGAACATATTGCTTAAAAGAGCATCATTGTATTATTATTAAACCAAAGTATCACCGACAAACACTCTACATATTTGGAAAATTGATTTTGTCAACCACATGGAGTGGCCTAATTTCAAGAATATGCGTTTGTACCATTATAGAAAAAAAAGACGACCATGACTTGTCACCCTTCAGCCTCTAACTTCTAGAGGGAGACACTTGAGCCATACCCCATGTCTAAAACCTTGCCAATAAAGCATTGTTTGAGATTGTATTGGTTTATGATTGTTTGTGAAGAAATATTTTGGTCCAATTTAATGCATGAGAACCCGTAAAATTTGTAAAATTACGTAAATAAGTTCAAACTTGCAATATGTGAGAATAGAAGAATAATCAATGTCTTATTGTAAAATGTTGATAACTGACAATGTTGATTGGCTCACACGTTCTATCTCAAAAATAATGTGACATACAATGTTAAGATAAACTCAGGGGTGCGTGAAGGAGGGTTGACCACTTTATAAAACGCGTCCATCTTCCTTACAAAATGTTATCAGTCGAAGCTAGCTGAACTATGTAATAAAAATTTGTCTCTAAAATTATTGCTGGCGAGTCTTAATTTGAAACATCAATAGACAAATTCAAACCCCACTACCATGCTACACATTAGAAGTTTGTTTGATGCTTCTATTTTAATTTTGGCGTTTGTTTGATTAAGTATGGTTGTGGAAGTTGGATTGTCGTTGGTATATTCAAATAAGCTCAACCTATTTTTTTTATTCATTTTGAATAGTCCAAAGCTTGGTACAAATTGCACAAATTATTATTGACTTTGGGCTACTTTGCTTTAACAACCCATCTCCATGATTTAACTCACAAACGAGGAGCAATTCGTAGAAATAACCTTTAATCTTTGTGTACAGGTTTTGAAGTCAAATTTGATTAGGGATTCAAAAATGATACATAATACAATTGTACATCGTAAATTTTATGTAAGTCAATGTTGATTTGTAGTATTGACTTGGACACCTTATTATTGATTTCTTCTTAGTTGGACTTGAGCATTAATTTGGAAAGTGCTAATTCAAAGATGGTACAATTCAATTTGATATATACCTTTCGATAATTAAATTCGTTGGATTAATTTGAATATAAGAAAACACGCTAGTGTTGTGAGCCAACCATTGAGCCACAAAATCAAACTAAACCAAATATATGGTGACCAAGTCATTTATTTATTTATTTATTTATTTTATATAATGTCGCTCCATATTTTAATTTTTGTGTTGCACCTTAAATACATATACATGTAGCGAAGAAGTAGACGTAGATTATTATGAACGAGAAAGGTAGAATACTTGTATAGTTGTAAGTTGTATACAATACAATGTCGTATCTCGTTTCTTTTTACTACATTGTTGTATCACATTAGCCCATTCTTGCTAAAAAAAAGAAGCTTTAAAATCATTAGCTTTAAAGAAAGGTAGAATACTTGCATATACATAAGACTTGATCCATAAGTATTTAGATAAAGGAAACTATGTTTTCATACTGGGATGATGTATAAGGAGATCATTTAAACTTTTAAGTTTTTCACATACAGATCAACCGTTTGTTAATAGGCCAGTCAACTGTATGATTATTTTCGTTTACAATAATTTCAATCAAATTTAATTTAATTCGAATAACTATCAAAATGACAAAAATAGACTAACAATAGCATATTAAATTTATAAAACTAAAAAACTAAACGTGAAATTTCACTTATGTCCTTGTAAATTACTTTCAATGATATATAGTTGCACTTAAAACAAAGGTATAATTGGTAATTCACGCCAAACTTATCATTCGATATGTTAAAGGTTGGTTCTATATTTAAGCTTTATAGTTTTTGGACATAGATTTGGCTGGATTGCTGTAAACGAAAATGAAAATATAGTTTGATGGTCTATAAGTTTATTCTAATAAATGGGTGACTTATATATAAAAAGCTAAATTTTTTGATGACCTCCACATACATTATTCATATCAAATTCTATAATTTCTAAGTGTTAAGATTTTAAAACTCTTTTATCGCCCACTTCCCAAATGTAGGATTAAAATAACACGTAAACATATATGTAGGTTATGGGTATGTTTGGCACTAGTAGGAGCTGGAGCGGGTTGCTGAAGCTGGTTGTTGGAGCTTTTTTCTAAACGTTAGTTTAACTAATATTCCATTTAGCAGCCTATTTTTTTTTACATGCTCTTTCAAGCCATGTCAGCCAAACGAGACTTATTTTTAATGGTAGCTTATTTTTCTAGAAAAATAAGCTCATTCTATGATAAGCTCTGATAAATTCTCGTGCCAAACATACCCTATATATTTAGTCGTCATGATAGTGCTTTTGTAACGTTGTATGCCTCTCAAAATAATATTTTACTGAATTACTATATATATATTAAAGATGGCCGATTCGGTAGCGATTCATTGGTTCCCTCTATCTTACCATTTAGCAGGCCTTTTTAATGTGTTGATTTTAGCCCAAAATTTCTGGGCCGGCCTGCGTTTGAATTTTTTGTATTTTGAGGTATTTTTTTCTTTTGTACTTTGCCTATATACATAGTTTTGTTGGTAACATTGATCTAGCAAAATCTAGAAAGGTTGGTTACAAAGTAAATTACTACACACATCCATCCACGTTTGTGCTAAATTAAAACAGTTTTAAAGGTTAGTTGAAAGCCTAGCACCAATCTTTTTCCTAATAAAACAAAACCCCTAGATCTCAATATTTAATTTGAATGTTGAATGAATGTCACAACCTAAGATTTGAATACATGACTGTTTTATGTTATTCCAGTTTAAATAACCATTTTATAATTACTTTACTTTAATGTCTGCTACTCTGCTTTATGCTCTACATACCCCTTACGACAGCTTTTATGTGAACACAGATTAATGAAATACGTCAGAATGTTCCTTGGGAGGAAGGGCAAAGTGGGAATTCCTGTTGCCACTGGGATATCAGAGGTTGAACAAATATTGCAACAAAAAACCTTTACTCGGTTGGTCTTTAATTTAATGCCCTTCTACGTTATTGCTTATACTCTGAGTGGTGACTCATATCTTTGTTGTGTACATCACATTTTTGAGCATGTGTAGTGCACTCTCTTATCAATAACGTGCAGTTTGTTTAAAAAAAACACTTGCTTTTGAGGTAAAAATATGATTGATATTATCATTACTGATATAATTTACTGCAACAGGTCTGAAATCGAACGGTTGACAACATTGTTGCATTCAAGGACCAACGAGTCATTTTCTGCTGATGTTGTTGAAAGGGTTGGAGCCATTCAGTGCAGTTCAACATCTTCTCTTTTAAGACTTGAAGCATCAACAAGTGGCTCGCTTAAAAACATAGAGATGAGAGGGATAATTTACATGTTGCTATTTCCACGCCCATTGGCACTTCAAGAGTAAGTAATATGTTCATGCATGACTGTAATTGTGTTTAGGCAATTTGTTTCTGTTTTTAATGGAGGTTACAGTTTTAACCCACTGACTTGAGTCGATTCGGATAACAAGATTGCTTAAAAAAATAGGTCAATGTGTAATTGTAATATATAAAGTTTGATTCAATTTAGTTATGATGAGATTTTTCACAAAGTCATTGCTTGCACTTTATAGTTAATAATAATGAACTAGCAGTAAAGCCAATTTGACATTGTTGCTAATATACGAAGCAATCTATAGTTAAAAGTTACGTTCGAGATTAGTAGATTACTTAGAAAGATGTCATAATACTATTTCTTTTGCTTTGAAACAATTATAGAACTGTTAATTAAAGTATACTGTTGTTGATGATCTTTTTATTTGTTATAGTTTCAGCCACATTATATTTTGATTAGATTTGGTTCATTCATATTTTAATTATTTTGAAAACGATAACCTGTAAAGTGAGCTCATGATGCATGTGCTTTAATATATTTAATTGTTAGAATAGGAAGATAGACTTGGACGAAAGGAGCTCATGATGGAAGGTGGTTGTTCAAGTTCCTCGATAATCTGAAAATATCAACATTATGTCAAGTGAGAAGCATAAGCTAAAAATTTGCAATACCAAACTCCTTTTTCGTTGTTGATTTATAGATTTACTTGCATACCTTAGGTTAGATACTTGTGATTTTTGGATGCTATGATTTTTTTACAGGTTAATTAATATCCATTTTTGTACACCAGTTATGGGACAAGCTCACAAAGTGGAATCCACTAGCATCTCGAGCTTTGGCTTGAAAATACAACTCAAACGTTCTATGCACGGTTAAAATCCGGAGTATTAGTTTACGTGAACATTATTGTCTTCATATTCTTGAATATAATTGTCACTGTTTTGCATCTTTTGCGATGATGGTATCTCTTTTTGGTCTTTACAATTATCCAAGTAACTAAAAGTATCGTGCTCTTGAATGCTCCAAGTTATTGATTGTTACAATGAATAGAAATCTATCGGTTCGAAAGATTGCAATGAAACTTATTTTGTTCTATTACTGTTGTTGTTGAAGTAACAGAACACACATGTTTTGGAATGATGCGGACCCTCAGATCGTTTTGCCCGACGGTTCAAAACCGTTTATTGACCAGAATATGAGTTTGAGTCAATGTCGCGAGAATTGTCAACAAAAATTGTTTCGGCAATGCTTATGCCATATGTAAATTACTCGAGCCGACCCAGATTGTGCATATTGGGCTATCAATGTTATGGATAAAAGTCGTTATGCTGATGCGGGTGGACTAAAGATCAAATGAGAAGAATCCTTAAAATAAGAAGGATGAGAAATAACTATAACTACACATTAGAGATGCATCAATTTGAATTAGATGGATCCCTAATCTTTTAGATGTATCACAATATATTTTCTAGCTAAAAGTTAGATGCATATACATATATTAGATGCATTTCATCAGGTTAGATGAATCCTATGTATTTTTCGTTCTCTGCCGGTTAAATTTGTTGCTAGTACTACTTTGCATCGGTTTCACTTCAAAATCACTTTGGAAACTAATTGTGATGCATCTAAATGAATATAGATGCATCTAATTCAAGTCGATGCATCTCAAATATGCGGTTATAGTTATTTCTCATTCTTCTCATTTTAAGTTTTCTTCTCACTGGATCCTTACNTAGTTTCAGCCACATTATATTTTGATTAGATTTGGTTCATTCATATTTTAATTATTTTGAAAACGATAACCTGTAAAGCGAGCTCATGATGCATGTGCTTTAATATATTTAATTGTTAGAATAGGAAGATAGACTTGGACGAAAGGAGCTCATGATGGAAGGTGGTTGTTCAAGTTCCTCGATAATCTGAAAATATCAACATTATTTCAAGTGAGAAGCATAAGCTAAAAATTTGCAATACCAAACTCCTTTTTCGTTGTTGATTTATAGATTTACTTGCATACCTTAGGTTAGATACTTGTGACTTTTGGATGCTATGATTTTTTACAGGTTAATGAATATCCATTTCTGTACACCAGTTATGGGACAAGCTCACAAAGTGGAATCCACTAGCATCTGGAGCTTTGGCTGGAAAATACAACTCAAACGTTCTATGCACGGTTAAAATCCGGAGTATTAGTTTACGTGAACATTATTGTTTTCATATTATTGAATATAATTGTCACTGTTTTGCATCTTTTGCGATGATGGTATCTCTTTTTGGTCTTTACAATGATCCAAGTAACTAAAAGTATCGTGCTCTTGAATGCTCCAAGTTATTGATTGTTACAATGAATAGAACTCTATCGGTTCGAAAGATTGCAATGAAACTTATTTTGTTCTATTACTGTTGTTGTTGAAGTAACAGAACACACATGTTTTGGAATGATGCGGACCCTCAAAACGTTTTGCCCGACGGTTCAAAACCGTTTATTGACCAGAATATGAGTTTGAGTCAATGTCGCGAGAATTGTCAACAAAAATTGTTTCAGCAATGCTTATGCCATATGTAAATTACTCGAGCCGACCCAGATTGTGCATATTGGGCTATCAATGTTATGGATAAAAGTCGTTATGCTGATGCGGGTGGACAACATCTTTATATTAGAGTTCCAACTTTGCATAAGTAACCGTTTAAAATTTAATAGTAGTTATACTTATTTTTAGAATCAAATACTTTACACCTTTTGGATAAACAATTTTGTGAGGTTTATTGAATTCAATATATTCCTAACGGCTTTTGACCCGTTTGACAATTACTTTGTTAAATCTTTTAGTACAAAAGGAAAAATATTCATCGTTAAAAATATTCAACCCCTTTGTCACAAACAATGTTCCTACATTAAATGTGTTACTTTATTATTTGAAAGTAGACACATTATAGCAAATACACTTTAAGCATGACCACATTAATCGGTTTATATTGGAATTTAAATTACAATTGGTCAAAATACATTATTCAAAAAAATAGAAAAAATCCCGCGCGTGTGCGGGCATTATAACTAGTTATATATATAAAAAAATAATAACAACAAAGGAAAACCAAATTGGCCTATTCTATCAACAAAATTTTTTTAAAAAAACGGAGGAAAAGCCCAAAAAATAAAAGCAAATACCGGTAAATAGTCAAGCACATAAACCGACGCCCCGCCGGCGGACCGGTGCCCATCTTGTTATCGTATTGTAAGTTCGAATAAACATCATTTAACTGATATTGCTCTAAATATCCTGTCAATATTATGGATTTAGAAAAACCAAACACACCTTTGAGTATGTTTACTTCAACACCTTATGACGTTAGCAAAACAATTTTAGGTACTTTAACCAAGATCGAGAGATTCGGGCTCGGATTTCTTGTTATGAACAAAATTGATCTCTTCTGGAAAATGATATTGCTTTGAGTTATATGATAACAATTTATATTTCTTTAAAGAGTCAGTGGTGGCTCAAGGGTAAAGCTAATAAAGTCATCGTTTTAGACCCCAGAATAATTAAGGCCCCCAATTTTCTAACATCCGATATAGTCGGTCACATATTTTCTTGGGCATCATGTGAGGTCTCGATATATAAAAGGCCCATTTTTCTAAAACTACTAAAATTATCAAGGATGTTTGCTTATTTATTCTTTATTTCTTAAATTCATCCCACTAAGTTCTTATTTGAGTTTCAAGAATCACTCATGAATAGTGTCTTAATGAACGAACAAGAATAACTTATTTTCAATAACAAATACAAACACTAATGTCCTTTTGTTTAACTTTTCATATTAGTTCGTTTGTTCTGTTAACCAAAACTAGCAAACACGAACAAGCCTTGTTCGTGTTGGTTTGATTCTTTAACCCTACTTATAGATTATCATAAGTGAAGTTTGATTTTTTTCTTGGGCAAATGACAAAAAAATGCATCGAACTTGACACTTTTTGTAAATATGTGTAGCCAAATATTTTTTTTCTTATTATGTGTACTGAACTTTCAAATTTCGATCATTGTGTGTATTTTGTGACCATTTTACCCTTAATATTTTCAAAATTTGAAGGGTAAAATAGTCATTTGACATGGCAGAATAGTCAAAAATGCACACGATGATCGAAATTTGAAAGTTCAGTACACACTATAAGAAAAAAAATAGTTGGCTAGACACAAACACAAAAAGTGTCAAGTTCGATACATTTTTTTGTCATTTGCCCTTTTTTCTCTCTCTTTTTTATATTATTTTTCTCTATATTCAATAAAATCATAGATTCTCATTGTGTTCTTGGTTTGATAATTAGATGTTCTATAAATCCAATGTATCGAAAAGCAAATATAAAGCAAAGAGAAAAAAAATGAAAAATTTGAAAGGCATCATATTTAAATTTCGCTTTAGGCCTTCACAAAGCTTGAGCCGCCCCTGCAAAGAGTTTATCATACATATACCTTTCATTGAATCAATAATGTTGCTTGTAGAATATCAACTGGGCACGTTTGGTAGAGAGAAATTCAGAGAATAGAAATGAGGTAGAGATTAGAAATTCAGAGAATAGAAATCAGCAGAGAATTTTAATGAATTCCAGTGTTTGGTAACAAAAGAGACTTAACCCGAGAAATAAGCAATAATTTTTTTATTTGATAAATTTTTTGTTTGACATTATTTTGTTGGATGAGAAAATCATTAAAAAAATAATAAATTAAAAATAAAATAAAATAAATGAACACCATAAACCTCGTCAGATATATATTGATAAATAAACCTTATCATCAGTATATATGGTTGCATCATCATCCTGTTTACTATCCTCTTTTCCAACCAGTAATATCCAATTTAAATTGGGATAAACAAAGCAAGAAAAAAAAGCCCCATCAAAATTTACAAGTGGCTCTTGAACATAACCTTATCATCACTTAAACTGTAATCACACTACCGGAGTAGTAGAAGTAGGACAGCGGAGGAGTAACAGATGGGAAGATGGCAGAGGATGTGCAGATGGAGTCATGGAGATTGATGGAAGGTGGATCCCAAATAAGCATATATGGTTTTTTTAAAGCAGATATGATTTCAAGTGGTGATTTGGTGTCAATTGTGCCTTGCACGTGATTTGACCAATTTTATACCCCTTCTATAAATTTGACTATTTTTTTAACAATTGAAAAAAAGACGGAGAGTTTACATTTCCACACCAAGTTGGATGGAAATCAAATAACAAAAGAATGTTTTCTCGAGAGTTGGAAATTCTCCGCTTTTTGTTTTCTCTTACTTACCAAACATGAGAAATCACATCATTTCCATTTCTCGAGTCTTATTTCTCTATACCAAACACACCATTTATAGTACTCATACCAAATTCTACCTTTTAGTTTAAGTTTCATCTTTCGTGCCTCACACTCATCTCAATTTCTACCTCCCTTTTACTGTTTATTGTAGATATGCAAAGTTGGCACTTAATTTTTTTTCTTCATATTAGTGGAAACGTGGAGAGAAGTACAAGTCATCTTCACTTTTATCTATACCATCTTATAATGCATAAATCACTTCTATAATTAGTATACTTAATTTTAAGCCTTACAAGTTTAGAAGCTTAAAGTACAATTCATTCAAACACAACTACACAATCAATACCATAAATGAATATAATTAGACATTTACAAGTTTAGAAGCTTAAAGTACACACCATTTTATTTTTTGTCATTAAAGTTTAAAATTAATGACTTAAAATTGATCATTATGTATATTAAATACAATTAATTAAATAGTCAATAAATACATTTTTTTTTTTTTTGGAACAGAAGTCAATAAATACAATTAATACACTTATTAAAACACCCCTTACATAAGAAATACAAATTATCAAGCATATTGTACAACCAACTTAAATACAATTCCTGCATTAAATGTCACTAATACAAATAATAAAGCATATTATACAAATTTTTAAGCCCGAACGGGCAATGGGCCAAATGGGCTCGAGCCCGAATGCACACAAGCTAAACGAAATTTTTGATATCCGTAAATTTATTGTCAAAAAGAACATAATAAACTAAAATATGTTCGCATATTGTACAAACCAAGCAAACTACTAAACAAAAACATAAAATAAATAATAAATAAAATAATACAAACAAAGCAAAATTTCATCAAACTTTTGCCATAAAAAACTAATCAGTAAAGCTATTGCCAAAAAAAGTACAAATAAAATAAATTATAAATCGAAAAAATTAAATTACAGGGTGCCCGCAGCTGCATCGCGCGGGGACCCTGCTAGTCTAATAATGGAAGATCTATGCCTCATGCAATATGATCAAGTTTAATAGAGATAATGATCCTCCAAACTTTTTGTCCTCCTTTTTACTTGTTTCTACAATACAAGCAAAGTCCATTTATGTTGTGGGCTACTGGACATATTAACTATATTCATTATTAACGGATTAACTGGCCCATAAAGTCTTGTTCTCTCTAATTTCGTATTACAAAGTGGTCATGTTGACATGAATATTTGAGAACTTTTGATTTCTTATATCTGTTGTGAACAATAAATAAAGATAACAAGAATACAAAGAACAAGAGAATAAAGAATAGAGAAAATTGTTATTATTCATCTCTCAAGGAGGCTTATATTTATAGTTACAAAGGTGGAGTATTCCACAAGATACAATACTCTAATTAAGGTAACTACTAACATTAAGAGATATGGACATCCATTCTATATTTATCCATAACACTCCCCCTTGGATGTCCATTTGAGGATTATGCCTCGTTAAAACCTTACTAGACAAAACCCAGTGGGACAAAAATCTAGTGAAGGAAAAAGAGTACATAATTCCTTTATACGCTCGGGGATGTTGCCTCATTAAAAACCTTGCCGGAAAACCCTGTGGGGACAAAACCATAGTCAAGGGAAAAAGAGTGCAACGCGTATCTTCTCTCCCCCTAATGATCACATCACTTAAACTCATTGAATTAGTGAAATGCACCTTAAAGTGTCTTGATAGAATCACATGAATAAATATTCTCTACATTTAGTTCGCATATCCAATTTAAGGATTAAGATACGTCATACATCTCATTCAAGTACATCCTTGTACTTCACAAGTTATTCATTGCATACACAATTAATTCAAATGATATATTATATCATGTATGACTATTAGCGAGAATCATAAATGTTACATACACATTTTAGTATGACACTTTAAATCGATATTGTGATCATCATCTTTATAAATCAAGGAGTCTTTTACACATCATGTGACCTCATAAACACGAGTCTCGTTTATCCGTATAAGGATATTACATATCTTTCTCTAGCTTCCATGATATACAAGGATTTCATCCTTAAGATAACAAACTATCTTTTATTTCAAGGTTCAATTTCTAAGCATTCAATCAACTTTGAAGCTTTGTCAGAGTTCCATCAATATTCAAAATATCAAACTACATGAACCCTTATATCATATTGAAAACCAGATATTCTATAAAGTAACATGGGCAAACATAGTCATTTTATGACACAATTTTAGTGAGTATATGCTAAGGCGATTATAACATATAAGCCCAATAATATGATTGATTCAGTATAATCAAATAATGTTCTCAAGAACTTTTCTTATATGCTCTAAGCAATCAAAATCACTAGCATGCTTCTTGCATTTTATATCTTATAATAAAATCTCAACATTGCATGAGCTCTCTTCATATCTTTTGTAGACGCACATCAATTACTTAGTAAATTGCCAGACTTATAAATATTATATACATTATTCGATCCACCACATGAGAACATATCTCCTTATGATCATTTATATGCCTTTACGAAAGTATTGCGTGCCATTAGTTGCGCCTTATATACGAACATTTCAATACTTTAATTTCACCTTCTCATAAAGATCAATGCATATCCAATAATTTTACACATTCATATATACGGACTTCAAGTCCCAATAACCATGTCTCTTCACGAGAGACTTTACTCTTTCATTTCTTCTTTGCGTCTTTACATCTTTTGGCCATTCATTGATACATCTGCACTTCCTGCAGGTATTCTTCCATGATCCTCACCATGATTATAGCGCTATCTTATTTATTTACATAATCATTACCATATCGACGTCGATTCGTTACTTTTCGATTCCACACTTGGCTAGACATTATATATCATTTATTGAGATCTCATAGTTTTTCATGTACCCGGGGTTTTTCAATAACCTTCATGTCTAGTCTCTCTTGACTATTATGGGGTCTTATTACCTCGATTTGACCATCTTCATTTTCTTGCTCCATTTTATCTAATCATTCGAGGACTTTTATTTGGAATCGATTAGTCTATCACGCTGCAGCCGTGCCATAGACTTACTACCATTCATTGTTGTACTTTTGGGACACACATTTTAATTGGAGCATTAGCAGCATTTATATGATCTAGTCACTTCTTTAGGTCACAAACATGCTGGCAATTACTAGATCTAGAATATAAATTGTCCCTTTAACTTAAAGTTCACATTCAATACTGTGAGGATCAACATTTATATCATAATTCATTCCATATTTCTTGCTGCTCATTCTCTCCCCCTGAATGAATTATCCATTTCAACATCCCATTATTGTGCGTTGTGGTGGATTTACAAGAAACATATACCACACATTTACAAAATTCTTATATTGGAAACATATGGTTCGTGACCAAAACCATTCCAATGGGGAGGGTCATTATAGATTGTTGGCAAGATGCGAATTCATATTTTATAACATGCCCCATAAACTAATACTTTTGTTCTCATAATTATTCGCTTTGCAATCAACTGAAGACGTTTTATAAACGTTTCAACAAAATCAATTCGCGTATGAACATGGTTTTATAACATGCCCCATAAACTAATACTTTTGTTCTCATAATTATTCGCTTTGCAATCAACTGAAGACGTTTTATAAACGTTTCAACAAAATCAATTCGCGTATGAACATGGGCTACTTTTAAGTTCAACGCTTATTCCAATAATCGCCCAATACTTGGAAGTATTCACCACCATTCTCAAAAATATAATTTGGAAAACCATGCTCGCATTTGATAAGTCGAGCCACTAATCGCACTAACTTTAAGTTGCGTCTTTGATAATCATTTTGACGATGCATCGATTTTAAAATTCAAAATGATCAACATGGCGGATGTATAGGCCTACATACATCCCCGTCATATTCTTTCCAATACTTTATAGGACATAGTCCTTACTTAACTTGGTGGTGATACATGAACAATGTACTTCCATTGAGAACAATACAAATAGTGAAATCACTTTTGAAGAACCCATGGTTCTTGTATATGTTTCGCATCATCATTGACTCGGGATGGTCCAACCGGTCATGCCAATTAATAATCTTGGCTCATAAACTCTAGTTTATGACCACATGTGCTTAGATTGCACTTTCTATGTAAACATCAAATAATATAGATATTTAATACAACATCACATTTATCTAATGAAAATCTTATAAGCTCTTTTATGGCTTTCACATAGTTTAATATAATATATATTAACCTATAACATTATTAAATAATAAAGCACAATCCATACTAGTAAAGTATGACAATAATCAATTAATCAAATAGCTTACATGCAAACAAATCATATGACAAATAAGCCAAACATACATTGCAAACTCAGTTGCTTCAAATAAGTCATCTTGTTCTCATATTTAATATCTCATTATTCTTAGACAACCTTAAAATAATTTTGCAAACACCACGTTAATTTTTTTCTTCATTATATAACCCTTTCTTCTATTCTTTAGGATAGTTAACATATATCAACGTTAAAAATGATTCTCATACTTATAACAATAACTTATATTTTGTATGACACATTTATTTTCATGTTTTAATTCTCGTGTGTTTCTACGATATCTCAGTGGCTCATTATGTCTTCATCATCAATTTCATAATATGCACTTCAACCACGTGCATAACTACGATATTTCAGTTCATTTTTTTTTCTTACCATTATTGTCACAAGTTTTCTCGCAAATAACTTTTCCTCAACATAAAATAGGTGAGAGGTAACTACATATAGCCAAGTCTACAATCGTAGGTGAATCAATTTATAATGAGCTTCAGGAGTTTCACGAATTTTAGCGTCACATATTTACCTTGAATTGTTATAAGTAATAATAATAATAATAATAATAATAATAATAATAATAATAATAATAATAATAATAATAATAATAATAATAATAATAATAATAATAATAATAAATGCAGTTATTGCATGCCATTTTCTTGTCATTGGATTGTAATGCTACTTGTACAAATAAAAAAATATAAATGATAGAACTCGCCTCTTTCAAGTAGTTTCTACATCAATATTTCATACCATGCAAGATATAATATCATGAATGCAATATATAGAACCACGACTTATAATTATCCACCTATAACAATCATGCTCGTAAATTAAGACAATTCATCATGTAAATTTTGACCAATCATACAATACTTTCATTTTTTTTTCTTCATAATTTTCAATTTTTATAGTTCTACAATATCTTGGCACGTTTAGTGGCTCATCAAAACCTTATCATGAATTTCATTATACGTGCTTCAATCATGTCCATAGTTAACTATGATACATTGATCAAATTAACATGCATTTTTATTATTTTTTATTTCAATAATTAATGCTTGTAATCATATAGCCAAAATAAGAACATATACAAATAAGTTAATGTTTCAAATCCATTACAACAAGCTTTAAGATCATATATGTTTTACACTTTTACTATCCTATTTGTTATGAATATATAAGTATCAGTAATAAACTATGCACATATCCCACATGCATGATCGATTTAAGGAGTGATTTAATAATTAATTATGATAGCGGTAATTTTCTACCCTCACAACACAGCTCAAACAAGATATATCAAATATTATGTAGCGAATAATCAATCTCAAATACAATTTTAAAGTTGTAATCAAACTTAATAGACCACATATCGCATGCAGATACATACACTCAAAATATATCATCAAGTAATAACATGACAAAGGCCGATCTTAATGGACTTACTTATAACAAATTTTAAGAAGTATCTTAACATCCGATGTTATGTATTTGCCTTTTTCTACTAGATGCATTATCTACTTCGCTAATCATGCCTCCCTAACTATTTTCATATGTCTCGTTTTTCTATTTTAGCATTCAAACTTCAAAACATAATCTCTTCTAGCAGTGTCCATGAATTAACGATCTTAAAGTAACACTAACTGAAGACCAACACTTAGAAAAAGAAGACGCAGTGTTCCGCACTCTTATCTACTTACTATCACTCTCCCTAACTCTATCTTCTCTAACCCAAATAATTGATAAATAAGTGAATCTGAGTACAACACAACTTTCCGAAAAAAAATAATAATAACAAAGTCAACAAATTGATATCCTTTTTCATCTTGTGATTTCAATATTTACGTAGTTACCTAATAAAATATCAAACGTTAACTTTGGGTTTCCAATACAACAAAACCGATCAACTAGTATAAAATCAAAAAGAAAACACCATTTAACGTTTGAATCTACATTCGTAAACAAATAAATAATACAAATGATGGTGTTGCTAACAACTTAAAATATTTAAACATGCAAAACTATAGGTACTCATATTAGGAACGAATGAAGTATAGGGTGTCCACGTAGAGAGTGCATGGCTACCGGCAATGTTTAAGTTAAATTGGTGTGATTCAAAAAATGGTAGAAAAAAATAGAATAAAGTAAAATCAACTATAGGTTTAACACATGTACATCCTTTTTAAATTGTGGTTTATTAGTGATAAAGATGAGTGAAAATAAAGACTTAAAAATTCAATAATATGCTAATTTCTTGTGCAGGAAGAAAAACACGTAACTGAGCGTGAAAGAAAAATAATATACTTTAGTTTTAGGTTTACCTCCATTATTGATGCATTCGTAAGTCATACCGTGAATCAAACCGGCAGTTTCTTCCTTCTCATTCATCAGCGTTTTTCTTTTAGTTTCTAGAGAGCGTGCTGATAACGTGTTGTGAACAATAAATAAAGATAACAAGAATACAAAGAACAAGAGAATAAAGAATAGAGAAAATTGTTATTATTCATCTCTCAAGGAGGCTTATATTTATAGTTACAAAGGTGAAGTATTCCACAAGATACAATACTCTAATTAAGGTAACTACTAACATTAAGAGATATGGACATCCATTCTATATTTATCCATAACAATATCAACTTTCATACGCATATTACATCCATTCTATATTTATCCATAACAATATCAACTTTCATACGCATATTTTTTTGCTTATTATTTGAAGTCTTATATCTCCTATCATATATAGCATGTATTAACTCCGATCTTGAAAAAACATCATCAAACTTCACTCTAAACATAACACATTTGGATCTACACTGCCAATAAATACGTGATGTATCATTATGTTCTCTGCGTCCAATAAAAACGTTACACAATACTTTCCTTTTTCTTACACGGCCACTTTAGAAACGACAAAAAGAAAAAAAGCTATTCAGCAACACTGCTTTACATAAGTACCATGCTAGTGTAATATATCAAAAATTTATATACTTGCTCGTGTGATACTTTTCGTCTATGATTATACGATAAGTTCGTATCGTTAAGAAAACTTATCATTTGAGTCCTTAATCAATAAGATCTAGTAACCTAATTTTTAAAATATCTGGAAATATGTGTCAATTTGGGGAAGGAAGACTTGATTTTGCCAGAGTTCTTGTTGAAATTGAAGCTGTGAAAGGTTTTAAGGATAAAATTGTGATTCAGTATAAGGATAGTGAGAATAATAGAAAGGGTACTAAAGAAATAAATGTAGAATATGACTGGAAACCTACATGTTGTAAAGAATGCAGGGTGTTTGGTCATGATTATAAAGAGTGTACTGATAGAGTTAGAACAGTTGAGGAAGTTGAGGAGTTAAGGAAAGAAAAAGAGGCTAAAGCTAAAGAGAATAAAGAGAAAGAAGGAAAGAAAAATGGTAATAATCAAAATGTTGTGGAAGGTGAACCTAGAATGAGGTTTATGGGACAGAGGCATGGTGCTAATGGAGGTAATGTGGAAAAGGGGAATTTTATGGGGTAAAGGAAAGAATTTAGGAAAAAGAATGATAACAATGATGAGAGGAATGAAAGAACTGAAAAACAACAAGTTCAAGATGGTCAAAATGATAATAACAGGGGTAACAATGCTAAGAACAAATGGAAGGTAAGAGAACAAGATGTTGAAGCTATGAGAAGGTCTGCTAATAAGTATGCAGTGCTGGAAAGTCATGAAGAAGAGGAAAGACAAGAGGTGAATATGTTGAAAGACAGAAAAATAGTTGATATGTACTTAAATAAGAAAGAGAAACCAACAAAAGAGGTGTTAAGTAATTGGTCCAAGGATATGGCTAATTACTTTAACAAACAATGGGAGATTGACAGAATTAAAGAAAGAGAAGATACCATGGTAGAAATTGATGAGGTTTCGGAGAATAATTCAAAAACTGGCAAACTGCTAGTTGAGGATGAGATACAAGGGAAGGATAAAACTGTTCTAAATTGACAGTTTGTTTCATTTGGATAAGTGTGAATTTGAATCCTAAGAAAAAAACAGAAAGAAGTGGTGAATTTGATTAGAGAAGAAAGATTACATGTGTGTGCTGTTTTGGAAACACATGTCAAGACTGATAAGTTGAATAAGGTGGTGCAATCTGTGTTTGGCAAATGGAATTGGGTATCTAATATGGCTGATAGTCCTAGAGGATGCAAAATTTTGGTGGGATGGGATCAAAGTAAGGTAAACTTGATGATGATAAATATGTCAAGTCAACAAATGCTATGTGGAATTGAAACAATTAAGGAAAAGAAAAGAATATTCTGCAGTTTTGTGTATGCTGAAAATCATGGTAAGGATAGGAGAAAGTTGTGGAAGGAGCTGGAGTTAAGTAGAGTGGCAATCCAACAAGAGCCATGGATCTTAATGGGTGACTTTAATGTTACTCTCAAGGCTGGTGAGCACTCAACAGGTACTTCCAAAATCACTACTGATATGGTAGAATTTCAAGAGTGTGTTAATAATTTGGAAATAGATGATATATGCAGTACCGGGGTATATTTTACTTGGATTAAGTCACCTACTAAGCCATATACTAGCATTCTAAAAAAGTTAGACAGAGCTATGGGCAGTAATGAATTTATTGGTGAATTTTGCCATGCCAGTGTAACATACAAACCTTACTTAATATCTGATCACAGCCCTGTTGTTTTGACAATCCCAAATGGTTTACCCAATGTGACTAGATCTTTTAGATTTTCTAATTTCATAGTGGATAAAAATTCATTCAAAGAGACTGTGAAAGATGTCTGGAAGTATAATGTAGAAGGGTACCACATGTATAGGCTTGTTAAGAAGTTGAAAATACTGAAAAAACCTCTGAACAGTTTAAACTGGAAGGAGGGTAATGTATTTGAAAGGGTTGAAAGGTTAAAGAAGGAGTTGAGTGATTACCAGAAATTGGTTGATGCTAATCCTCATGACACTATGATCAAAAAGCATGAGGCAGAGGTGTTGGAGAAGTACAATGAAGCTATCTGTGATGAAGAAAAACTTTTGTTTCAACAAGCTAAAATCAACTGGATCAGTCAGGGGGACAAAAATAGTAGATATTTCCATCAAGTGATAAAAAGCAGAAAACATTACAATAGGATTATTAGAATTCAAGATGATGATGGTAATAGCTATGAGGATGATAGGATATCCGAGCAATTTGTTAAACATTTTGAGAATTTTTTGGGGAAAGCTGTGGAGGTGGAACCTATTGCAGATATTGAAAGTCTCTTTACTAAGAAGTTGGATGAGATGGAGGCTAGAAAGATGATTGAAGACATTAGTGATAAAGAAATTAAAGATGCTATATGGGACACTGGTGAGAATAAAGCTCCTGGGCCTGATGGGTATACATCTACTTTTTTCAAAGGTGCTTGGGAAACTATAGGAGAAAAGGTGTGTTTGGCTATAAAGGAATTTTTTCTGAATAAGAAGTTGCTTGGAGAGTTGAATGCCACTTTGATTACCCTTGTACCTAAAGTTCCTAGCCCAAATAAAGTAACTGATTTCAGGCCTATTGCATGTTGTAATGTTGTTTACAAATGCATAAACAGAATCTTATCCAACAGACTGAAACCTGCCTTGAAGAAGCTTGTCAACCTTAACCAGAGTGCATTTATTGAAGGAAGAGTTATTCAAGATAATATCATGCTTGCTCAGGAGTTATTAAAAAGATACAATAGAAAAGGTGTAGTTAAAAGATGTTGTTTAAAGATTGATATAGCTAAAGCTTATGACACAGTGAATTGGGGATTTTTGAAGATTTGTATGGTGAATTATAGGTTTCATGAGACCATGGTGGCTTGAATTATGGAATGTGTGACCACTCCTAAATTCTCTATATGTGTTAATGGGGAGAGATGTGGATATTTTAAAGGGGGTAGGGGGTTGAGGCAAGGAGACCCAATATCTCCTTACCTTTTTTACTTTAGTAATGGAGGTGCTAACACTGATGCTGACAAGAAATGTGCAAAGGAGTCCAAGTTTCAAATTTCATGTGGGATGTAAAGAACTTAAACTAACCCACCTTTGCTTTGCAGATGACTTGCTTGTTCTTAGCCATGGAAGTGCTAATTCAGTCAAAGTCATTAAAGATACTTTAACTGAATTTAGTAAATGCTCTGGTCTGAATCCTAACATGGGTAAGAGCACAGTGTTCTTTGGAAATCTTAATGGTGTTGAGAAACAGAGAATTCTGGATATTGTGCCATTCAAAATAGGTACTTTGCCTATGAAGTATCTAGGTGTTCCTCTCATTACTAAAAGACTTGGAATTAATGAATGTAAAGAATTGGTGGAAAAGGTGAAGGCTAAAGTGAAAGATTGGAAAAATAAGTTCTTATCATTTGCTGGCAGGCTGCAATTAATTGCTTCTGTATTATCATCTATGCAAGTTCATTGGGCATCTGTTTTTCTCATTCCTAAGGAGACTGTTAAGGAAATTGATAAGGTGCTGAAAGCTTTTCTATGGTGTCAAGGAGATTCTATTAAGGGAAAAGCTAAAGTGGCTTGGAAGAACGTCTGTACTCTAAAACATGAGGGTGGACTAGGGATAAAACCTTTAAATTGGTGGAATGAAGTGCTTTTAATGAAGCAAGTATGGAACATTGCTGCAAAAAAAGAATCTCTGTGGGTTAAATGGGTTCATGTGGTGAAATTGAGAGGTAAAAGTTTGTGGGAAATTGATATTGAAAAAACTGATAGTTGGATTTGGATGGTGTTAATGGGGCTAAGAGATAAAATTAGAGCTCATGTGGTAAACAAAATAGGAGATGGAAAAGATACAATGTTATGGTATGATAATTGGGGGAATGATATAAGACTATGTGATATAATCCCTAAAGTGGTAAGAAATGCAGCAAGGCTTAATGATAATTTGAGTGTGGCTGAAATGTTTGAAAATGGTACATGGCAATGGCCAAATGGATGGATACAAGCATTCCCTGCTCTTGCATCAGTCACTGCTCCTTCTTTGAATGATGACTGTAATGATAAAGTATTATGGAAAAGAAACAATGGTGATTTGGCAGAATTCAATGTGAAGATTGCTTGGGATGATATGAGAAGGCAGGGTCAAAAAGTTAAATGGGACAAATTGGTGTGGTTCTCGCAAGGTGTTCCAAGATATACTTTTATTTTATGGTTGGCTATAAAGCGGAGGTTGCAGACCCAAGACAGGATGATGAAATGGAAAACTAATGTGAATTTACTATGTCCATTATGTGGTGCTTGTAGTGATTCACACAGCCATTTGTTCTTCAAGTGTGAGTATACAAGAGAAATATGGAAGGTGATGATTATTAGAATGAAAGTACAGAATATTGATGATGATTGGGAGAATATTATTGATAAGTTGTCTGACATGCCTTGCAACAACAATATCAGAAGTGTAGTAAGGAAAATGATAATCTCAACAAGTGTATACCATATATGGAGAAAAAGAAACACAAGAATCTTCAACACTGAAAGGAAAAGCACTGATGTGATTATTAAAGAAATTGAAGAAAGTGTAAAGTTACAGTTGCTTAGTATAAAGGTGAAAAACTCAGTCCAAGTGAGAGCAGTGGCTGAGGAATGGGATGTGCAGTTTAACATTGTGGCTTAGTTTGTAACATTCTGGATTAGTTTGTATATGGGATGTATGCCTGCTTGTGGGGGTGTTTGGCAAAAGCAGAGGTATCATGATTTTGCTGGTTAATGTGGTTTTTTACCAAATACAGAGATTCATTATGAATATGTGAAGTCTCTGTGTTATTAAGTTCATTCACTAAGATGGCCCTGTATCTTGGTTCTTGTCGATACTAGTAACTTGAGTCTTGGGCTATAACTGTCCTAGGCCTTGGTGGAGGTAAGCATGGTTTAGTTTAATGACTCAGGTTCCACTAGTTGAAATTAGATCCATAAAGTGGTTTTCCTTAGTATGGTGGGTAATATGAACTTGGTGGGTGGTACATGGGATGAATTGAATAGTGAGGGATGAAAGATGACCCTACTTGGTCTTTTCAGTGTACCACCAAGGGGGCATGTAGTTCCTCCCTCAAGGTGTGTGTTTCTAGGACCTTGAAGCCTTTTGTAAAGAGGGAAATGTAGGGGTCCTAGAAGAGCCCTTGACTGGAGTGGTTTGATTCCTAGTGAAGCCATACATCTTAATCTACCTTGACTGTTGTGGGTGCTGGATGAATGGTCTTGGTGGGGGGATGATATGGAAATGTAGCTAGATGGTTATGGTGCAATACAAAGGCGAATGAAATCTGCTGAATGAATGCTATGTGGTGATAATAGCATGCAGTTTATAGTCTGGTTGATGTTAGAAGGTCAGATGTTTGTAAATTTAGGTTGTTTTAGCTCTTGTTTGGATTCTTTATGTGTAATTCTGTTAAAGAGTAAGGCATGTCTACTCTTTGTAAAAAACAGTGATGTATATTTGTGATTAATTATATATCTTTCACCTTTTGCACCAAAAAAAAATAATATCTGGAACTTGAACAAATTACACTTTTAGTTGCTGTAGTTTGTAATCAAACAACTTCACATATCGGTTCAGTTAAACATTTTACAACAAGTATGATATAATGTCAAATTGATTCCATGGTGTAGTGGTTAGCACTCTGGACTTTGAATCCAGCGACCTGGGTTCGATCCCAGTAGGACCTTATTATTTAATATTTCCTCTATCTAAATTTTTTACTAAAAAAAAGGGATTATGTATACCAAAGTATTAAACTTTTACTACGTATCATTTACCCATTAATTTATCAAAACTAACTTATAGGCCACCCATTTATTTGTTTGCTTTCGTTTATATCAATTTCGTGTTTTATAAGTCAGTGTTTTTCGAATACAATTTCCATATGTTAAGCAACCCAAACACCATAATAACTTATGTAAACAAAAACAAAATAGAAATGATTGGCAGTTTGGCACACTTTTTTTTGCACACTCAAATGTACAAACGGGTAAAACAGCATATAATAAATATACAACAAATAAATGCATAGTTAGAGTGTGCAAATAAGAAATTGGAGTGTGCAAATCATTAACCAAATGGAATATACTAGGTGATAAAACGCAAAATTCAGTTAACTATTGTTTATATCAATATAATCACTCTGGAGCGCCTCAACTTTAGCATCTCTAATAGTAAACAATTTTGATGTACTTTACCCATCTTACATCTGCATGACGATGAACTCAAATCTCATGAATTATTTGTAAAAAATTCAAGAAAGAGTTATTAGAAATGGGACTAAGAATCACAGACCCAAAACCGACTGAGACCGAGAGGACCAGCGGTCCGGTCTCGGTCAGGATTTTTTCCTTATTTCGGTGTCGGTCCGGTCCGGCGTATAAACTGACCATTTTGCATTCTTGGACCGAACAGACTAAAGGACCGGACCAAACAGACCAGATCGGACCGGAATCCTCAGTCTAGGTTTTCGGGCTATTTCTGTCTCGGTCTTGGCCGGGCCGGTCTGGTCCGGTCTTAGACCAAAGCTCACCCTCTTTAGAAATATACTACTCCGTATTTATACAAGGAAAAAATAATTTAAGAAAACAAATAAAAAGAAAAGAAAAGCAGACTGACTCAACGGCCGACCAGTGCTGCGTGCCTGCTGACGTAAATCATACCCGAATTCCAATTCCCATTTGCCCTTGCTTTCATTTTTTTTACAGATCTCTTTTTTCTCTGATCTCACCATCTGGTAAAATTTATAAATTTTTCTCTCTATATTTTTATAAAATTTCCCCCAATTTTTATACCACTAATTAAATCAAATTAAATTTTAATAGATTCATAGATTGATATGGCTGCTCCACCAGCTAGGGCACGTGCCGATTATGATTATCTCATTAAGCTTCTTTTGATCGGTGATAGTGGTATGTATACTTTTTATTTTTTATTTTTTATTTTTTATTTTTTTATTTTATTAATTTACTGTGTGTTTAGGTGTTTTTGTGTGTGTGATTGGTGAGATCTGTTAGTTTTGGTTTATGATTTGTGAAATTTACTCATGTTATGTTGTGATTAGGGACTAGTTATCGTTGATTGCGATATAGCGCGAACATGTAGCTTAGGGGTACCTAGGTAGCGTATTAACCGATAGATTGTGGGATCAAGTCTCAATGTGGACAATAGGTGTATTAAAAGCGGTAGGGTGTGCGGGTGCCTTTGTTGTTAAAAAGAGTTAAACTAAGAAGAAAAAACTACCAACGGGCCTCTGGTCTAGCGGTATGGAGGTTTTACCCTCCTAGCTAAGGTCTCAAGTTCGAGTCTTGTTTAGGGCGATAGGGGTTTCCTCCCGCGTACGTAAAGGGAAGGGTGCCATTGCCTTCTGGGCTGGACCCAACCTGGTTGTGTGGGCTCGCTACGCCTTCTGGGCTAGGGGTCATGTAGCCACAATTGCCGTCCAAAAAAAATATATAAATTTGTGTCTATACATTGAAAATGAGCTTTTAAAAAGATTTCACATCTAGGTAATAANAAAGGCATGCTTTTGAAGCTGAAGTAAGAGTTTCGGTAGTTAGTTTTGCACTCGTTTTCTATATCAATTTATGCGTGTGCAAAGTATTGGGAGAGGTGGCCACTAGGCAGATAAGATCATTTGATTTTCGTTATGTCAAGGCCACGTTCAGCAACTACAGGTTATGAATTTGCATGGTGATCAAGGAATGTGTTTTTATAAGTCAGAGTGTGTTTTCAATCAATGTTAGTCAGGACTGAACTCAGAGAACATCTTCCATATATCTGCTTACAGTTAAAAATGATAACTTTTAAAGAGAATGAATTAGGACGGGGATTTTGTCCATGACATATATCTCCTGTAGCTTGTTTTTTATAAATGGCAGACAACGTTAATAGCATACAATTAAACTTGAACTAAGTTCATGCGTCATGCCTTTTAAACAATATGTCACGGCTTTAGCTAGATATGTGGGTTGCTACACTTCTGCAAAACAAATGATTGGAGAATGGGTAGTAAAGTGCAAGACAGATTGGCTCGTAAGAACAATTTAGTATTCATGGTTCATGATATCTCTTGGACAAAGTTATGAATACCTAAGATTATTTATCCAAATGTTTACTTACAAGCTCATCTTAGTGTAAAAGCTTTTCACCAAATTATTCAAATTGAAGTTTATTAAGCATATTGAACACTTTCAGCCGAGAATATAAAAATGGAAGTGTATATTGTCCTTTGTAATGGGAGTAATCAATTCTTCTTCCTTAGGCTGGCATTGAGGATCGGTTAACATGTTCTTTTGTTTACCCCTTTAGGTTGCATTATTCTGCTACAGTATCATTGCTTTGCTGATATTTTCTTATAAGTTCACGACCAATTTCTTATATTAATGTGGCTGAAGGCATTGTTTAGACTCTAGATGTATCATTTTATCACTTACATATTCATTATGCCGAGGTTGCATTGAAGCAATTGTCGGTTCAGAATTTGGATGGTGGTCATGGAATACTTCTATATGTTTAGATGCCAGTGATTTCAAGTGAAATTGGTCAGAGTAAAGCTAACTCACGGGACATCTTGCATATATTTTTTTTGGGTAAAGGGTTTTTCCCGTAGGCTGATATAGGGTATCCGGTCACACGTTCTTTGTTTACCCTTTAGCTTGCATTATTCTGCTTCAGTGTCATCGTTTTTCTTATATTTTTATATAATCAAGCACTAAGTTTTCTTGTTTTTTCTGTAGCTGAAGACATATTATCTAAACTGTATATGTATTATTCTATTACAGATATTTATGATCATATTTTCATGATTACTGCAGGTGTTGGTAAGAGTTGTCTTCTTTTGCGATTCTCAGATGGTTCCTTCACCACCAGCTTCATCACAACCATAGGGTTCGTATATTCACATTCTTTATTGGTTTCCTGCTTGCGAGAAAATAGTCTAAGTTGTCAATGAGGGATTACTGATAATTAACACTTGCTCTTCTGTTATATAGTATTGATTTTAAGATAAGGACCATTGAGCTTGATGGAAAACGGATCAAACTTCAAATCTGGGACACTGCTGGTCAGGAGCGATTCAGGACAATCACAACTGGTAAGTTTTTAAGATCTGAAATTTCTGCTTTCCATGATATTATACACTTTATATTGTGGTTTTACACTTTTACTTGTAACAAATAAGCCTAGCAATAGGAAAATATGATGATTAATAGGCTTGATATATAGTGTATAGATAAGCCAGTAGAACATCACACTCTGTACTTTTTTTTTGAAGTAGATTTGAACATCATACTCTAGAAAATCGTATATACTTTATATGTTTATGAATGTGTTGATTACAGAGTACAGAATCTGGTTGAGGAATAAAACTATAAAACGAATAAAACTATGCGTATACACTCGTAATGGATTTACTTAAACTCATGATTTGTTTGTGCCAAGTCCAACTAGAATCTAGATATATATATTTTTCTATTATCATATGTATAGTTACTAATTTTGGTATTACGCAGCATATTATCGTGGAGCCATGGGCATTCTGCTGGTGTATGATGTAACTGATGAATCATCCTTTAACAGTAAATTTTCTATATCTCTTATCTTTATTTTGTTGCTTTCAGTGTCCTTATTCATTCATTGGCCAAAAGAAAATATTTTCTTTGTTCTTAAACTATATTTATCCAATTATTCTCTAACTGATCTTACTACTATGATTTATATGCTTAGATATCAGGAATTGGATCCGTAACATAGAACAACATGCATCTGATAACGTAAACAAGATACTTGTTGGTAACAAGGCTGACATGGACGAAAGCAAAAGGGTCTGCTCTCTCTTTAAAGTTTTAAATTCTGCTCATTTGTACAAATATGCTGACTAGGCAAATTCACACTGTGCAGGCCGTTCCTACTGCCAAGGGTCAGGCACTTGCTGATGAGTATGGAATCAAATTCTTCGAAACTGTAAGCAAAACTTGTACCACTATATGTACATCATATATCCATCCTTCTAATTGCTACCCACGTAAACATTTGAACAGAGTGCAAAAACAAATATGAATGTGGAGGATGTCTTCTTCTCAATAGGCAGGGATATAAAACAAAGACTATCTGAAACTGACTCGAAGGCTGAGGTATGTAATTGTATTAATCACTTGAAGATGATATCCGTATGGAAAACTTGATAGACATTTGGACTTAAGAGGGACATGTAATTTTTAATGTTTTTAAAATGCAGCCTCAGACGATTAAGATTAACCAACCAGATCAGGGGGCAGGAGGTTCACAAGGTGCTCAGAAATCTGCATGCTGTGGATAAAAAATCAAACAACACAAGTTGCATTGAAAGACATCCACATGGTAGTTATGATGTCGTTAAGGGTTGCTTGTATTTTTCTTCAGTATTCTTAATTTGGTTTACGAATTTGTGTCTCTAAAGTTGTTCTCATTATGAGGAATCAATTTATACATCTTTCTCATTTTGTCGTTTCTAATCATAGATTATTACATGTTTAACATTTGTACAAGCATAGAAAGGAAAAGAAATCAGGAAATGATGGTTAAAGTTATTAATTTTGTGGGAAGAAAAGATATAAATTCAGTAATTATGTCAAACCATCAAGTCTGAAGAGAGATATCTTAGTTTGTGAATATTTTGAGGTTGAAATGGATGCACTTGGCATTCATACATGTAAAATTTGGACCTGCTGAACTAGTTTTACTGTTTTAGCTTGATATACCAAATTAAAATTTAAATTTATTGACCAGTTAGAACTTTTCAAATACTTACAACTTTATTATGATAGGGCCTTGGCCATCAACATCCTTTTTTAATCCAAACACTAGTTGCAGAATCTCACATCACCTAGTATGTAAAAAAACAAACAGAAGTGATGGTACTTTATAATGGATACAGACACTATTTTTGTCTACCTATTCTATGTTTATACAAAGAATGAGTGAATACTTGGGCTAGAAAACACTGAATGTTTTTGTATAATATAACGACGATTTTGAATGACTACATTCTCAACATTTATTCATATGGAATGTTCGATTGTGGTGTTACTGGTGCATTGTATTTGTTCTTATTTCATACAAAAGCAACCTAACAGGCGCGGCAACATCAAATTAGACGATACCAAATAGCCAAAGAAATGAATTGTGATAAGAAGAGTGTCATCTAGTGCAATTTGTATCGGGCTAACATGCAAGAACTCTTAATGAATGGCAGAGATCCAATTTAAATGACTTAACTTAGTCCATTGGGCATGATAATTGTAACTGAGATGGGATCAGTTTTTTTTTTTTTTTTTTTTTTTTTTTTTTTTTTTTTTTTTTTTTTTTTTTTTTTTTTTTTATACTAGCTGAGAATATGTACATCGGAAACATAAGGACAATATGACAACTAATTAGCACATCAATAGATAAGCTTGGCAACACAAACAGAGCAACAATATTTAAAGCATCTTTATAAACCGTAAGAGACAAATCCGTGAAACACATTATCAATTAGGACGCTATTAGAAATCATCAAAGACAAGTGATCACCAATACTTATCAAGCGTAAGTAAGAAACTTTGAAGCACGGTCTTAAAGAACGAATCAAGTTCACATAGCAATGCACTATCCTCTTGAATCCTTCGACAACAATTAACTCTGGCACTCGCTGAAAGGGAAAAATAATAAGAGCTCACAAACACAAAAAGTAACTAATTTACTTGAAGCTTTTTTCAGTGTTACAAATACTCCATAAGAAAGTATCAAAAGTCTAATATAATTAAGTACGAAACTAAGCGATAAGTGAGTATCAGACAAGCATTACAATCATAAGGTTGTAAACTATAACTCAAAATTTCCATTCAGTTACATGTAACATCTGCAATGCTTCTGATTTTGACTACCAATAACATTCGAGTCCACTACATTAAGGACACATTTATGTTCCAACTAAAAAAGATACCAGAAGGTAATCTACCAATCAAATATTCAATTCCTAAGATCCCTATATCTACTACGCAGTGGAATGGATGAAAATGTTGTGGGTATGTGCTCGGAACTTATAAGAAATGTTTTGGCTTCAAGTAGCACAATGCATACACTATATGGTTACTTTTGCTTCATCATTTGTTTCATGTAGGGGCAAGGGCATGCGGAGTATGCTGGACTAGATGATGATGATGGGCAGGAGCACGGGGAGTATGTTGGACCAGATGATGGTGGGCAGGAGCATGAAGATTTCTTTCGACCAACAACAGCAGGTGTTTTTATGTAGGGTATAACGTCGGGTATTGAATGATGTTCAGAAGTTCAGATTATAGAATGTGCATATCGTGGTAAGATATCTAGTCTACTTTATAAATAAATTCAGTCGGCACGTAGTTTCAGTGAGAGTATGACTGAAGTCGTACAATGTTGTGTTGTTAAATGAGAAACTGACAAACATATATATAACATATATTTAATACAAGGAAGTCTGGCAATGGCAGTACTTAAACTTAAGCAAGCTATCTGTACCATAAACGGGCAACAATATTGGCATAAATCTATGAGCATATGTTTGTTTGGTGAAAAGGAGAAAATTATATGTATCAAATTTATTACATAGCTAGCTCAAAATCCCAAATACCAAACAGCAACATATTCGAACTGCTTATAGTAAAACTATCAAACAGCAACATGAACCGCAATACCAATACCAAACTAGTCTAAAAACTTGAACTTGATGCATCAAATAGCTTTGTCTTCACTCTTTTGGCATCATTTGTTAAGGCGAAGTAGTCTAATATTTCATGACTCACTAGCATCCATCCAAAAGATACACCAACCCAATTCCACCGATAAACTGCCAATAGAAACACCATGAGCAAAAGATGAACTCTTTTGACTCTGCAACACTGGCATGGCACTACATGATATCCAACTGACACTTTTTTAGTTTACTTTCTTAGACATCTATAAGCATACTTGTGTTATTGCATTGTAAACAATGGTATCAATTCAAGAAACTCCATGAGCTTGAATTTTATATCTTGGATCCCCAGTTATGCAATTGACCACTTATCAACACTCCTGTGCAAATGTTCTGACACGAAAACTATAAAAAAGATGCAGCTAGATCTTTTGTTCCATTACTTCTTCACGTCCAAAAGCCTGTTAGCCCTGAAATCATGGCCAAACAAATAAAATGAATTGAGCCCCAATTATTCTTAGAAAGTCCAGTTACCGCATTAGACTAGATCTAAGTCCTAGTGCTGCTAATTATTACTAGAGATGGACTCACTTAGAGGTGTAGGTCCAACAATGCATTAACCATTCGATTTGGCTGGTACGTTGCGGATGAAAGCTTGTAGAGGAGTTTAGTTGAGTCTTCAACTACTTGTAAAAGTAGCTTCAAAACTTCCCTATAAATCAGGTGTCTCAGTCACTATTATAACAAAACTGTACAATAATAACCATATCAAACTCAATTCAAACAAGTTTACTGTACCCAAAAAAAGAAAAGAAAAAAGAAACTATTGATTTGCCGTAAATAGAAGTGAAGATAATCATTAGGTTAGGTACGTACTAGCTCAAAACTCAAGAAACACATGTCAGTACATTGAATCATTATTCATTCAAATATAATTTAGCTTTAGGAAGTGTTAATTTGAGTTCAGTCAAGTCTAAAAGATTCTGTAAAAGCACCACAGAGCAACCAAAATTCTCCTTTGATCTTAAAATGGTCTGTGGAATGGATTTTATAGTACTAATATCAAGTTGATGATGCAAGCTAATTAATGTTTATTGTCATTATCAATAAGTAAGGTGAACTTAAGAGACTGGTGATTCATTAATGTAGCAGACAACTTACAAAGTTCTAAAGCTAAAGAACGTCTGATGATGCAGCTCCAAAATGAATGCTTAGCCTTGGTATATATATAACTCCTCTCCTATGTAATTCACTTCTTTATACATTGACTGCAGAAGATAGAAGTTTGTAGTTAATACATGATTGGCAAACCAAATTTATTAGAATATTAACTTCAAATTGGATTTTGCAAATCAGATATTGTCTGAATATGTAAATTTCAAGGAACATAAACCATATAACATCCACGTACTGTATGCGCTGGTATCAAATTCAGATTTGACATTAATTAGAAAGGTTTTTATGACATCTTTTGTTTCAGTTTCAAACTATACAATCGAAAAATAAACTGTTGTAATGAAATGAAAGAAAAGCTTATTAGTTTTGCGAAGAGAGACCACACCTTCATATTATGTTTGTTATTCCTCGCCTATAATGATGCAGGGGATATGGTAGATTTGGGGCCAGTAGGAGCCTCCTCTACTGCATCTTTCTTTCAGATCTGGACAACTCTGTATAACCAAACTCAATAGTGAAGGCAACAACGCTACTGGTAGCTCTTTCAAATTTGGGCACCATTTAATTTCGAGATGTTGGAGGGAGGTGAGGTGTTGGAGTCCCTCTGAAACTGTTTCCAAATTGTCAAAACTCCTTATTTCAAGAGAAGTAAGAGATGAAGGAATATGAAGATTAGACAATTCACTCCAATTAGTCACTGCTGCTTCACCTATTAAGGTTAGTTCAACTAGTGTGGTTGGAAACTTCTGTGGGCCCCATTCTGAGATGGGGCTCTTCAACCGCCCAATTGAAAGGACACGCAAGTTGGGAGGCCAAAGCCCAGTTGGAGCATCCATACCTGGACAATCTACTATTAAAGTAGTTAACGAGGCTAGACTCGTCAATTGGAAGTCTGTAAATAATTCCGCCGTACTTTTACAATCTCGTATTGTCAAACTGGTGAGGTGAATAAAGTTACCCCCAAATTCAATGATCGATGCCACATCTGGATGATCTTGTATCGATACAAATTCAAGCATTGGCATGCTTTTGCTGTTGATAAGTAACCTATTCTTCTCTCCTCCTTCTCCCAACTCCCCCTCTAACAATAGTTTCTTGCACTTATAAATTTCAACTGACTTGAGCTTCTGCCCTCCTCCAGTTGAGAAAGAGACACATGCCATTGAATAACAGTATCTGATTCTCAACGTCTCAATGTTGTTTGGACAACTCAAATGCTTGAAATTTTCACAACCCCGTACCTCTAACGACCTAAGAGATGTTAGGAGGTTGCTCCCATAATTGTACTCCTCCTCATCTTTCTCCCCTAAACTCACCAAATTTTTACAATTCCATACATCCAACTTCCTTAAATTCACGAAAAACTTACTACTTACCTCTGCTTCTTTTGATTCCCACAAGTATCTTATTTCATCACACCTTTTGATCTTCAATTCTTCAACTGCCTTAAGATCCAATATAACACCTCCCCACACCTCATTAGTAAGCCCTGAAATAGATACTATTTCCAAGTTGGTGACTGATGGAGCTGCATGCACCAGACTTCTCAACAAACCAGCACCACATTCATCTATTCTTAAATCCCTCAATGAAAGTAGTGGTGCTTTAAGTGAGACTTTAACCAAATTTGAACAATTTTTAACACAAAGATTCTGAAGGCTTGGAAACACAGAATCTCCTTCAAGTGAGAATTCAACCAAATTAGGACAATCTTCTATACGGAGCTCTTGAAGGCGTGGAAACACAGAATCTCCAACCCCACTTCCACTATTGGTTGACCATACCTCCCACCCCGGCATACCTTGAAACGTTAGTCTTTCAAGTGAAGGAAATGCAACACCAGTCCCAAGAAACTCTAAACCCACATCTTTCACAGCATCCATGTAATGGATAAACAACCCCTTAAGTGACGGTAGTTGACCGAGTGGTGGTAGAGAAGTACACTTTCTACAGCGAAGTATAAACACGCTAGCCAAATGGTGAAATGAGGGATCCCCAACCCATTTTGGAAACTCTAAACCCAGATAGTTAGCAATGCTTAGCCTCTTCAAACAATCATTATATGGCTTCAATGCATCAAGGACATCCTTTTCGGTTGTGTCCTTTCGGGAAGCATCTGATACGTCACTCCATTCCACCTCTAACTCAGTAAGTCTCTTTTGTGATAAGTCTGCTTCTAGTGCTTCCGTTGCGTTTTTTACCTTTTCCAGGCCCTCGATAGAAACCTTCCCATGAAGATTCTCAAAATCTTTAAGTTGGGTTATCGAAAAGCCATTTTTTCCTCCGATAATGATTCTTGAAAGAGTTTGTAGGCTTTTCAACTTAGCAACCCCTAATGGCAAGTCTTTTAACAGTGGAGTATGTCTAATGTCTAAATGCCGCAAATTCTTTAACTTAAAGAAGCTGTTAGGTAAACTAGTTAACCAAGAACACCCAAAAACAATCAAGGTCTCTAAGTTATAGAGATCACAAATACTTTCAGGTAAATGTTTGATTTTAGTTCGAGATAAATTGAAATACCGCAAGTGTCTCAAACTACCAATAGACTCTGGTACCTCACTTATCGCATAACCACTCAAACTTATTACCCTTATCAATGGTAGCTGGGAAAGTAAGTCAACTAGAACCTTATTCGACAAGTAGTCTCTTTGCCAGCTTTCTTTCATCCCAACAGACAAGAATGTTCTCAAACCTTTAGCACCTTCAAATACCTCAAATTTCTTGTACGCTACATATTTCTCATAAACAAATGACATATGACGACACTTATCCAAAGCTTGAATCTTTCCCAATTCCTTCTCTAACCTAAAATAGAAATCTCCGGCAACAGAGGTGGCCAAATCATTCATCAAATCATGCATAACAAACAAAGACTCGTCATTAGGTGAGTGTTGAAAAAATGACCGTGATAACAACTCATCAAAGCATTGATTACCCAAGCGTTCTACAGTTGACTTGCTTGGACGTAGTTGGTGGAAAAATCCTTCCGCCATCCAGAGCAGAACTAAATCCTGCTTGTCAAACGCATAGTCTTTTGGGAACAAGGAGCAATATGCAAAGAGCTGCTTTAAGTAATGATATGCAAAATACTCCTTCATTGTGAGTCTTGTTTTTTTATTTGTTGCTGTATAGTCAGTAATACCTCTGTGATATATGTCTGTTCTATATCCATCCTCAGCGTATGGGAACAACAATGGATATTGTAGTACCAGGTACGAAGGATGGAGTTCGCTAATTCTCCTAACACCTCCTTCATGCATGTGCAAGATAATATCTCTTTTGTTTTCTGATGTATCAAAATCTCCAACAATTAGAGCTGCAACCTCATCAGCTGTCGGTAGGTTATATTCTCGTCCATCCCGTTCTCTTGTACCAATGAGTCGAATTTTGAACTTGTTTTGTTTGTTTGAGGCAACAAATTTTTCGCCGGCCATACGAAACTGAGCAACTAATGGATTGATTGAATCAAGCATGTCTCGCAGGTCAACTGTTAGTTGGTGATCCAATGCGCTGGCTCCTGATGTCGTTGTTGGTTCACCAATGTAGATTCAAAACACAATTATTTAAACTGCATATCATAAGTTTAGTTATTTAATACAATGTAATAATTGGATGGTTTGTTGTACCTGACTCCGTTTATCCTACTTTGGATCTCGTTGGCTTTGTCGTAAATATATAGCTGTGCGAATGCTGGTTTTTTGTCTTTATCCGGTAATAAAGTACCCATTAAGTGGTAATTCTCGCCTTGTATTCTGTAACAATATGGCCCATATCCCTCATTAGCTGACGTGTCTTGTTTTGCACCTGTTGAGGTAAAAGCAAACATTGAATTATATCGGCGGATATTATCAATAAATGACTCGCTTTTTGGGTTTTTCCCAGTAATAAGGTCCAATACAAATTGTGGTAGATTCTGCACTTCATTTGTTAGCATGACCTTTCCTCTACCACAACAGAGCGAAAATGACCCAGAATCTGAATGCGTGCTTCCCACAACACTTTCCGCATGCCATAATAGTGCATCACAGTCAGCACATTTGAAAATTGGATCTCCATGATCCTTATAATCTGAATAACAATGAAGTAGTAAATCACATGTATTTTATAAATAAAAACAATATATGTTGTTATAACAATTGTATTAGTGTATGTACCCTTAGATATTCCATTAAATGATCTTTTACGCGTATTAATTCCATTTGTTGCATCGTTGTCACCTAAAAAACCTTGGTCGAAAATCTTTTGCCTTTTCATTCTTATTTTTTCTTTAAGCCTGTCTGATTTGCGTTTAGAAGAGTGTATATCGGATTGTATATCGCCAGCATAGATTGGTTGTTTCCCTGTTCTTGCAACAATGAATGTCATTAAAAATAACGTACATCAATATTAATCATACTTTGTGTGTGAATGTTGATGTAATATTCTTACGTGGTTCATTCACGTCCTTTACAGGACGTCCTCTTGGTCGTCGAGCAATTGAGGGATCTTGTGTTAGAGGTAACACTCTTTGTTCAACAGGTGTGTTTATCGTATTGGTCGTCTTTGGTTGAATTGATACAGGACGTCCTCTCGGTCGTCGAGCAATTGAGGGGTCTTGTGTTAGAGATAACACTCTTTGTTCATCAGGTGTGTTTATCATATTGGTATCTGAATTTATTTGTATCAAACCGAGTAGAGCTTTGTAACAATTAATACGCTTAATTTATAATGTTAAACAATACTCTATTGTATTTATCACACTTAATTCGTATTTAATAATATGTAGACTAAATGTTGTTAATAAAAATAGGTGAATCATTTGTACAACATACCTTTTATTTTTGTTGGTGGTCTACCTGTGCGTCAAATACTTAAATCAATTGTGTTGTTAACGTTTGTTATTCCATTATTATGTGTTCCTGCATTTAAGATTTTGTTAAACAAATCACATTTTTACACTATATAGAGTATTTAACTTACCACTGTTTTTGCTTGGTGGCTTGCCTATACGTCGGACACGTAAATCATTTTTGTCGTACTCCATTATTGAACTCAGTTTCTCCTGATTGCTCTATCTTGTTAGCTTTTTTCTGAATATGTTTTATATAAGCATATTATTTCAAAAATATAGATGTTATATATGTTTTGATACGTTTTGTATTTCATAGAGAAGTGTTATCGTTTCCATATCTTTAAAACCTATCACCCCTAATATCTTGGTGTATTTATTTGTTAATGTATTATATCTAAATAATAGTTACAAAAAATTTAATTTTTTTTAACTCGAATATATTTTTATTAATATGATAAAATAGTAAAAATTTTAAAACGTTATTTATTATTTTTAGATATGGCAAAATATGAGTGTTTTTTAATTTCATTCACACATCATATCGTCATACATAATTAAACAATATATGATTTGATTTAGATATGTATTGTTAATAATTTAAAAGATATCATATATTGTTAATAATTTAAACGATATATATTCTTTTTACACATGGAAAAATATGAGTATCCTTTAATTTCATACACAAATCATATGTAAACTAAACGGAAAATTATTGTGGCTACTTCTAAACAATATATGATTTGTTTTAGACATGTATTATAGCAATACTTTTAAACATGAGAATCCTATAATTTCATACAAAATTCATATCTCAATTTTGTACACAAATCAAATTATATATATTTACACAATATATGATTTGATTTGTATATGTATTGGTTATTTTAAAATTTTTGATAGACACGGTTTAAACAAAATATTAAAATCATTTTCGTCACTTTTAAACAATATATGATTTGATTGATATTTCAATTTATGTAATCTACTAGTGAATAAAAATGCAAATACACAAAAGATAAACATAAAGTAAATTATTCAATAAATCACTCATCCAAAAAGATATATGGTTTTATATATTAAAGTAATTAAGAAACTTGTGAAACATAAAACTTTCATAATTTTCGTATTGTTTATCAAAAGTCTTGATCAGTATCCGTATCATGAGAATCCACTTCCCAATCTTCTTCATCGATAGAGCTATCAAAAGCATCATCTCCATGAAGTTTACCATCAATATCAACCATATAGTCCAACATGTCATCGTGACTCAAGTTATGTTTGTGTATCAACTTTTTATCACGTTCATCGTTCTCGGCTCTATGCGTGTATTTAGGATCCACTTTGTAAATCCAACAGAAAAAACAATAAATATAATTTCAAAGTAACACAATACATAAATCATATATAAATATAGATTTGTGTATATAATTTTTTAAATTTTTTTAAATTTTTTTCAACTACCAACCTGTTGTTGATGTGTTGTTGTGAATATCATCATCCGTGTCTTCATCCAATAGCATAAATTTATGTTGATAATATAAAATATAGTTTTGAGATGTTTTTGAACGTTTAAACTGAATTGGCAGTTCATCATCAGATATCTGAGAAACAAAAAACACAAGTTATCAACATGTTACGTGGGATAATATATATCTTTATCGTATAAAAAAGGTGATGCATGAGTTTAAATTCATACAAATGGATCATTAAACTGCACCTTGTTATCTATTGATTTTACTTCAACACCTTTGCTTGCTTTCTCATCATCAGAGGAACTAATATCTATGACTTCAGTATTTTCATTGCTGGGTTTATTGATCAATCTTCGACGTTTTCTTGTCATCTCTTCAAACTGACAGGGCGTTTAATTATTTAGACAATTGTTTTTTGTGACTATTCTTAAAAAAATGTAACAAAATAATGTTACCTCCAGTCTGTCTTCATCAACAACGGCTGTTTCTTTTTTCATCAAATCATTAGGGTTGGGCTGCAATCAGGATAAACTTTTAAAGATAATATGTTTCATAGACAATTATTAATAAAAGGTATAACTATTTATTGTACCTCTTCATTGTCGGATAAAACAATCAATGGTATATCTTTGTTCACCATATATTTGGCATTAGATTCATAGTCTCCTGTCTAAATTCATTGCATCAAAGTTATGTCAACTTTTAGGGCAATAAACTGAGCATGAGTAATTGAAACAAAGTATGTACCTTCTTTGATCGTTTTCCTGACATTCTTATGATTTTTAGATATCAATTATGGACGAATTAGTTTATATCCTAAATATGTAAGTTTATTTATAGACCTTGTAGATCACCTAACATAAGATACGGATTTCTTTCCCGATTCAAACTTTAAATATCGATCAAGAATATAATATCTTTTAAACATATATTTCTGTAATACATGTTGTATATTTTATTTTTAATAAAATTTTTTTAGATTCTTTATTTGTTATTGTTATAAGGAATATATATGCTTATAATAAAAAAACATTTCATATAACATTGTTGGCAATTCATCTTATAATCAACATTTTAAAATTGGAGAATTTTAAATTTATTAGGGTTATTTTGAATACACCTTTATATTACAAACCCTCCGTTTAACCTTTTTTAGATCCACATGTTATAAACATAATTTTAAATTTGGATAGGTCATACATTATACTATTAGTATAAATTTAGTGTCTATGAAATTATCCCGTGGTTATCGTAACTTATGTATAAATCTACTATATCTATAAAGTTTTATATGGAACCTATGTAAATCTTTAACTTATGTATAAATCTTTTATATCTATAAAGTCTCACTACATTATACTATTTATAAATTAACAATTTTAAAGATTTTTAAACTTTATATATTGGTTTCATATTTCTTAACATATCGCAATAAAACTAAACAATTTAAAGTAATAAAGTTTAAATAGAAAATATGTTTTTAAATTTTAAAATCTGTGGATGAATGTTTGTTCAAACTTATAATTTAAAAATTTGTAAAAGGAACATTAACGCTAACAACATAAAACATGATATATTCTTCTAATAGTAACAATAACATAAAGTATAAGTATACGAAATAAGATGATTAGCCTTAAAGTTAATATTATTTAAAAAATAAAAATGTTAAATTCAGAAAAAACAAAAATAAAGAAGAACAAAGACATTATTGTTTGCAATTAAATTGTTTAACAGTGAATAAAAAAAATATTGCGAATCCATTATTAAATAAAATCAACCGTCTTTATCCATTTTCACTGCCATTATTCTTTTTGCATGGTTTTGATCTGCATGTTCATCCTCGGTTTCACAATCTGATAAGTCTACAGCTGAGAAGGAACGTTTTTTACTTGCACCGGATGGCTGACCACATGATATGCCATTTTCATTGATCACGGGGTTGTTTTCTTCCTGCATTGTTTACAAAACATCACTTCCATTAAACTTGATTTATTTCAAAACATCTATAGCCGCTAAACAAATTCATGAATATAATGTTTAATACCTCGATGTTCACTTGTTCAGCATTTGGAATGTCAGTCTCAACAACCTACATTAGTAGAGCAAGTTTAAGTTGTACAATTCATTAAACTAAACAATGAATATGTAAAATGTATTAGGAAATGCAAATAAAGAATGATACCTCACGATCATTATTGAACGCCGTTCTATTTTTATCGATCCCAGCATGTTGATATTCCTCAGATGTTTTTTCTTCACCATGTTCTTCACTGGCAGGCTGTTGATCATCCGAAAAACATTGTCCTTCTTCGTCGTTTCCCTGTTTCTCGTCTTCATCAACATGTGGGCCTTCCTCGTAACCGTTCTTGTCACATTCGGCATTTTGTTCTTCATTTTCAATAAAATCTATTGCATCTGCTACATCATGTTCGTTGTCTCCATGAGGATGATATTCACAATCAGAGCCCTCTATATCATCATCTGCAACATTTTATTCATCATAGTCAGAGTCAGGTAGGTTGCTTGTCACATAAGGTTGATCATCATCAAAGTATTGTAAAGCATCTCCCTGATCCTCAAAGTCAGAACCCTACAGTCAAGTAAAGAAAAATCAAGGTAAATAAACTTCAGGTCATATTTTTAAAAAATTAAATATGATGTAATTAATTTTAAAATATAAAATATCAAACCTCCTCGTCGAGGAAACCATTTTTAAAATAGTTTATTGTATCAACATCTTCAGTGACCTTATCAGCCCGATAAATATGAATGTTGTTGTTGTGATTAAACTCTGTATATTTCACTTTGAATAGATACTTTCTTCCAATAATTTGATTTAGATCGTCTAGAAAGTATTGCTCAGTATCCATGCCCTGTTCCTCCATGATCTCCCATGATGTTAGATTAGTCATCTTATGTACGTTGTTATCAAAAATAATAACTTGAGCAGAACCACTTTCGTCGAATATGCGGACAATGATCTTGAACCTTAAAATATAAACAAAGGTAAGTTACTATTATTTAATAATCTGTAGTCAAAGATATATGGTAATATATTTTAATAAAACATATTTTCTACTTGGATGCAACTGCATATGTTTCTCCATGCTTTTTGCAGTGCCACAGTTGTTGCCTGTTTCCTGAGCTTGTTGACTTTGAAGCAATTGGCGTCACTCTGGTGCTACACGATTTGCATGCTGTATACGCCCAACCACTATCATACTGTATGCTATGCACCGTTGCATACACGACACAGCACGAATCCTAAATTTGTAAGGAAATATTATCAATAAATTCTGTTTTATTAAAAAATACGTTTGATTTATCGAAAGTAAGTCGAAATTCTAAATTAAACAGCAATTTGGTTCACTTACCAGTTCAATGTTATGTATCATGCCTACTAATCGTTTTACACATCCTTGCATAAACTCAGCAGGTGTAACAACATGCACGCCCTGATAAACCGGTTCAATTTGGAAACGGGACGCGTCATATCCATGTTGTTGTTCATAACTGTATTATTTCAATGTATAAATTTTGATTTAACACAAATTTCATAATGCTATTATATGTTAAATTAAAATATCACCTTTCCCGGAAGGATAGTAATTGTGGTATATCCCTATTTATAAAAATCTTGGAACCAAATAAAGCGTTGTGAATTGCTGGCTTATCTGCGTCATGTATAAGATTAGTGAAATAACATTTATATACTTGTATGAGAATTTGAATAGGAAAATAATGTGCAAAACGTACTATGCCAGTATTTAACTTTCCCAAGCATTAGTATAAAATCAACATGACCATGTTCCTAAAACCTTGCCTCGTAATCATTCCATAACAACGCCCAATTATCCCAAAACGTACAATCAACTCTGAAAGACCCGTATAATTTGAATAAAACACATGCTCATATGTTTACATTATTTAATATTTAGTGCAATAAAATTTAAGATAATTCACTAACTCAGTGTCTTCAATAACAACGGATCTTCGTATTTTCCGACCTCCAAGATTATTAACTTCAACAATATTTCCAATAGCCACGATTGTTCCAACTACATCTATCAAATGAGTAGTATGGTTAGATGAGTATGATTGATTAATTAACTTATTAAAAGCCATACAAAATTTGTTTCAGAATAACACATACCAACACAATCTTGTTCGTGATATTCATTATTTGTATCCAAAATAGGTGTGAATGGCTTGTTAATGAAACCAATATAGTTATCATTAATATGATCAACATGTGTAACATCTGTCCCCTTGTAAAAGCTAATTTTCCATCTATGTGGTAACAAAGGCAACCTACCACCATTCTCTGCTACTCCAAAATTCGATATAACGTAACATTGACCTTCTTGCAGTAAAGATTCAAATTTAAACATTATTTCTTTTTTAATGTAAACTTGAATTCAGTCGTCCTGTTCAAACAATTTAAACTATTAAAATATTTACAAACAATGTATGGATATTTTTTTTTTAAAACATACTGGCAATACCTCTTCATCTTGTAAAACACATTCTAAACTGTATGGATCGTGGGGTTCATTAGCTTTGTGAGGACGCCAGAGTGATATGCACCTTCCCCTAATCGCCATGTTTACCATCATAGGATCGACATCTTTAATTAAAGTTATTCTTCGTTCAACCACACCTTTTCCTGATAAATGGAACACATACTTTAGATGATAGATTTATTCAAATCAATATATATACTAATTAATAATTAAATACTAAACCTCGAGGGGCATATCCAAATGCACTCGCGTTCATGCTGGAGTGTTTTTTTTTATGCAAATACGTCCCTATAAAAAATCACTATATATTTAGTAAATTGCAGTAATTAATTAACCAAGTTAGAGTGAGTCAAATACACAGGTTAATGAGAAGATAAAGTGTAGGAATACCATCGGTGGTAGATCTATTCATCAATGGGTTTTTGCACTGAGATCCTTTTTTACCTATAAATGTATAAAGAATTTAAACGTCGCACGGCCTTTAATACATTACCCATATTATTATTAAACAATACATAATGTTAATGTATTAAAAAATGAAACCTGATGAGACAGATCCATAATATGAAGTATCAACATCAACTTCTGCCATATATGATGGTTGCTTTCCATAACCTTTATTCGGATGGTGATTAAATCCTATCAAGTTTAGAACATGTAATACTTAACAGCCGAACTAAAAGCATCATTTATACATGTTAATCAATTAAAATAATACCTTGTGAAGCAGCTGTAAAACTGGACATATTGCTCTTACTGCTTTTACTTTCAACCCTCATATTATATTTATTCTTTGGCACGCTTCTTGCTGTATAGTTTCCTATAGCTGAATTTCCTGGAACATTTTTTTTGGGTATTCTGGATGCTGTTATCAAGACACAATATTATTCGTGTGCTTGTAAATTATGATATTTAAATAAGCATAAACAATTTACTTGTGCAACATTATGACACATAAACAGTCATCATACTGGCAACAATCAAACTGTAAAAGAGCAATACCTTCTAGCTGACTCACAGGAGTGTCATTTGCAAATAAATTTGCATCTAATGTGGCCGATTTTTTTTTCGGCAACATTAACTGAGGTTAATAAAAAAAAAATATTTGTTAAATCATTGCATGATATCAGTAACACAAAAATTAATATTAACATGTGTGTAACAAAGATAATTAAAACACGATACCTTGAAACTGTCTTGTAGGTGCATCACTCTTTAACCTGGATGAATACATCTCAGAGGTTTTATATCTACTACCCTTAACACCCTCTTGATAGTTGCATGCTGTATCATTTGCAAAAGTAGTTGTCTTCGGTGCAGATGTTTGTTTTTTAGAAGAGTCTACAAATGGAAATTTTAAGAAAAGTATGAATGGATTAAATACATAACAAAGTCATCAATTAATAGCAACAGTTGTATAACAAACTTTATCGGTAAATGTTGTTTACCAATTCTGACATTCGATGCTATACCTGGGTGTGGAATACTTGCATCACTTTTATTGTTAACATCTGTGATTAAAATATGGTAACTTAATTGTATGATTGAGAATACAAAATATTAAGTATTTTTAGGTTTGCAAAACATACCCGTCACTCTTTTTGATGGCCTCCCTCTATGTCTGATATTTAAATCATCCGGGTTGTTAATCTCGATTGCTGAATTACTATTTTTTCCTAAAACCACTAAAAGGAGCAGTTAATAGCGATGGTGGACAATAGACATTGTCAACATAAATA